>VDFB02281548.1:0-30945 GCA_007258455.2 Sequoia sempervirens
TTGATCCCAAAGGCTAACATAGAAGAAATTTGAACTTAAAACCAAATTTTCCTACTTAAAACCTCAAAAATTGGCTAAATGGGACTCATTCTCCATTTTTGGTGAATGGGTCCCACCTGGATGGGACTCATTCACCCAAAGTGGTGAATGGGTCCTATAGGGCCTATTTTGATTGCTAAAGTGTCAAGGAGTGTGTAAATTAAGTTTATTTATTGATTTTGTTTGGTTTTTATTAAAATATTCCTTGGGATGCATAATATAGGGTCATAGGGGCCTATTAATGATGATATTAAGGTCATAAATGCAATAGGACCCAAAATCCAATGTGAAAGTATAAATAAATACACTTTGCAATACAAAATTAAAGCAAAAATAGGTGTATTTAGCTAAAAAGGACCCTAAATCCATTGTGGATGTGTAGAACACATTACAAAACTAGATTAGGTCCAATTAATTTACAAGCCTCCTAAATTTAATGTTAAGGTTTCAATAAGTACAATTTACAACATTAAATTAGGGTAGAGCTAGGTTTATTTAGCTTAAAAAGGGCCCAAGACCTAATGTGGATGTGTAAACTCATCACAACACTAGATCAATGTGATATCAAGTCCACTTTATCATTAATTAATGGGTGTGTAGGATCATGATGGGCTAAAAAGTAGCGATATGATGGGTATGTGTAGGGTATGTCGTTGATGACTTTATTTTTACCCAAAATTGATGAAACGAAAAGGGTTTTTAAAGGATATTTTCAGCTTTCCACCAATATAAATTATGGTTTACTTTGAATTTAAGAAATAATTATTAATCATTTTCTATTTGAATTATGACTAAAGTCCTTATTGATAGGCTCATTAAAAAACATCTATAGCTTTCAAACGATATCACATTTTTTGAATCTGAAGCATGCATCACATTCTATGATTTTCATACTATAGGATTAAAAAAAAAATGAATTTCATGAATTTTTGACCAAGCTAAGGTGGTTAGACATAAAAAATTTATAGTTTTTAAAAGTTGTAATAAAAAAATCATAATTAATTATTTAATTGAAAAAAAATTACAAAAAAATATGCATTACATCGGGACATGAGTCTTGTACTTATATCTAAAATCTTATAAAAAAATATTATCATTTTATTGTGGTTAGGGTGGTCAGATAGACACCTACTTCTTATTTTGTCCCTAAAATTTAAGTACTACTGCATTGAATTTTGAAATTTTCACCAAATAGATTTTTTTTTAAAATAAACCTAGTAGTTTAGAAACTACATTCAATTTTCTATAGATTCGATTCTTACATATTTTTGAAATAATATAGATAAATTATTCAAATTTTTATGTCAAGTTTTCTAACTCTGAGTTTTCGAAATTTTTTGCCACTTAAGGGCTTGTTTTTTCCATGATGATCCTACACATACCCTATTCCCAAATTAAGCAAGGAAAAGGAATACCATTTTTTCGTTACTACAGTATGAAAGTTTGGGGCTACACTTTACAACACCCTAAATAAAGAATAATTAAGTTTATTTAGCTTACAAGGGCCCAAGGCCTAATGTGAATGTGTTAAACACATTACAACACTAAATCAATGCAACATCAAGCACAATTTAATATGGAGGGCCCAAAGAAGTGCAAAAATGTAGAGGGATAAATTTTCCATCATTCATTCATTCATTCATTTCATTGCATCTAGCTTAATTTAATTTCAATTGGAATTAGAAAATATCATTTATATTATATTCATTACATCTTGCATTTCCTTGATTTCCCTTTGCATGAGCTTTACAACTTGGTTTCCTATTTCTAATACTGCAGCGATACATAGTTCGAGACTCATATCATATCACGATAGCACAATCCTCATGGATCTTAGGTTATCTAGCTCCTTCACTACTAGTGTTGACACTAGTTCACTGGGTATGGACCATACCCTTAACAACTCTTTACCTTCAAGTAGTGTGACAAGTGTTGAAAAAATGGTTGCTAGTATTCCATAAGAAATCATAATCCAAACCCATGAAGACTTACAAACCTACAACATCAACTGATTAGTGAAAAAAAATCAACCACTTCTATCTCTACTATAGATAACATACATCACATTATTGAAATTGAAGAATGAATGGAACCTGTGCGTAACCTAGTTCAATTTTTGGGAAAATATCTTACCTCAACTACTAGCTATTCTTTACCTTTGAACAATTTCCAAATTCAAGGAGGAACTCAAATTACTCCCCCTACAACCATTGCCTCTATTCCTACCTATACCAACCCTCAAGTTACAACAAAAGTGCAACCTACTAGTAATTTCTTTCCTACCTTCGGTATTTCTCCTAGCATTCCTAGTACCTTTGTGGCATCACACGTGATATCTCCTACCACTTTACCTCCCATAATCATTCCATTTAATTCCCCCTCGAACACATATACACCTCCACCATATTCATGTCCATCTCAAAATACAACCAATGATGCTATACTTAACCAACTTTTTCAAAATGTTTCATCCCTTAAAAAAAAAAATTCACCATAAATCAACATCAAAATGGCCAACCTACAAACTATGTCAAAATCAATCCATTATCCTTGGAGATATTGAGAACACCAACACCACAAGGTCTTGAGATTCCTAGGTTTGAGAAATATTGGGGGAAAGGAGATCCTTCTAGCCATGTTTCCACTTATACCACCTTATGTAGTGATTTTTTCCTTGAGGATAAGCTCTCGGCTGAGCTTTTCCCTAGGTCCTTGATGGATATCGCCTTAGCATGGTTTTCCTCATTACTGAACAACTCATTTAAGTCATTCAATGAACTTGTTGAGGCCTTTATAAACCATTTCCAAGTGCACATGACTCCTAATATGGCCTTAGCCATTTTGATGAGATGCAAGAAAAAGGATGATAAGAAAGTTACTAACTTCATTTCACGCTATCAATCATTTTATTCCCAAATTGACTTAGAGATTTTTGATCCTCACCTTCAATGGATGTCCATTGAGAACTTAGAAACTAAGATACAAGTTTAGCTTACCATGATGAATTTTTCTTCCTTCATACACTTGTGTAATGCCCTTCATTATGGGCCAAAAAGTGGCAATATTATGGGTATTTGTAGGGTATGTGGCTGACGACTTTTTTTTAACCCAAAATTGATGAAACGAAAAGGGTTTTTATAGGATATTCTCAAATTTACACCAATATAAATTATACTTTAATTTGAATTTAATAAATAATTATTATTTATTTTCTATTAGAATTACGACTAAAGTCTTGATCAATAGTCTGATTGAAAAACATCTATAACTCTCAAATGGTATCATATTTTTTGAATCTAAAACATCCATCACATTCTATGCTTCACATAATATAGGATTAAAAAAAGAAAAATTAAATTTCATGAATTTTTGACGAAGTTAAGGTGGTCATACATAAGAGTTTGTATATTGTTTTAAAGTTGTAATAAAAAATTAATAATTAATTATTTACTTGGAAAAAAATTACAAAAAAATATGCATCACATCTAGACATGAGTCCTCTACTTATATATAAAATATTATAAAAAAATATTAGCATTTTATTATGGTTAGGGTGGTTAGACAGACACCTACTTTTTTCCCTTGAAATTTGCTAATACTACATTGAAATTTCAAATTTTCACCAAATAGATTATTATTTTTTAAATAAACCTAGTATTTAGAAACTACATTTAATTTGCTACAAATTCTATTGTTACATATTTTTGAAATAATATAGATAACTTATTCAAATTTTTACGTCAAGTTGCCTAACACTGATTTTTCTAAATTTTTTGCCACTTAAGGGCCTATTTTTTCCATGATGATCCTACACATACCCAATTATCAAAAATTAGTTAGTAGTCCTGAAACAAATCCCACCTCTAGCTATACTCAGAAGTCTGAATCTGCAAACCAAAACAATTACCAACCCTTTAGGAAATAGAATAAAGGATTCCTTCAACTTAACCCCCTCAACAAACAACTCAACATGTTGATACCCAAGTAGCTGCTATAAGGAAGACAACTCCTTTCACATTTGGGGATCCAGCTAGACAATTTACTCCCTTACTTGATACCCTCCATAGCACAATTACACATCTATTAGAACAAAAAATGATCACTTTACCTCCCATTAAAATTCCAGATCCTAATAAGGCTTTACCTTTGAACTTTATATCAAATTATTATTGCCATTATCACCAAAAAAATGGACATGATATGAAATCTTGTAAGCATCTTAAACATCTTGTGCAAGACCTCATTGATTTTGGTTGACTTTAAATTGAAGGTTTTAATGATCAAGGAAATAAGTTTGTTTCCCCTCCCAACCAAACTTGTAAATATTTACCAACCCTATTCCAAATCATAAAATTTCATTTGTCAAAGCTAGTGAAACTACGAAGAATGATGTGATGAATGTTGACATGGATGATGACAACATAAATACTATTTCACAACATGTTATCGAAGGTTTGGTTACATTTATCAAAACTCAACCTTGTAAGGGTTGATCTAAAAATACTCTTAACATTTCTTTCTCATCTAAGGATATGATTAGAAATGCACCTGATGGTCCTCTTTACATAGCCAACTGAATCAAAGACAAGCCCACTAATGGGATATTAATTGATCTCGTTTATGGAGAGAATGTGATCACTGAAGAATTCTTAATTATGCATGAACTCTATCAAGAAACATATGATAAACCAAAGGCATGGATAAAGACACATAATGGTTTTACTTGTCCTACAATGGGATCGATCACCCTTCCTTTACAAAAAAGATCCAAAAAATTAGATGTCTCATTTTCCATCATCTCAATGTCAAATCAATTCCAGGTGAAGGTTGGTTATCCATGGCTACACTCCATTGACGTTGTCTAATCATAAATGCTTAAAGTTTCCCTTTGACAATGAAATATTTATTGTGTACCATAGTGGCTTTAATCCTCTATCTTCTCATGGGAACTTCTCATTAGATTTATTTTACATTGAGCGTAAGGAACCTATTAAACCTTGTGAGGAATTCTTTTTCAAATCCTATCAAAAGATCAAAGTGAAATACATAGCAAAACTATCCCTTAGAAACATGCCTCAACCTATGATTGAGCCTCCTATTCTTGACGAAACAATGATTGAACCTAAATACATTCCAAATAACTAGGATGAACCCAAGAAAAACCATTTGCCTATCTCCTACAAAATACCAAAAGATAACAAAAACAATCTCGTCACACCTCCTAAGATAAAGCAAGTTTTAAAAGTTAAAGAGAAATTAGCTGACCATGGTTCCTTTCATTCCTCTCCTTAGGGAATAAAATAAATAGGTATGGTTGATAAAACTAATCCTACACAAATACAGCTTTGAAATCATACTAAAAAAAAAAGAAATGCTAGAGAGCATAGACATAGATGTCATGCTCTTTCTTGAAGGTTAAACGGAGAAAACAACAAATAAAATCATCATCCAAACTTGAGTAAAGAAATACATGATGAGTCTCCCTCTTCTCCACAACAAGAAGATTGTTCGAAATAGGATGTCATTTAATTGCAATCCTAAACATTTTTTATTTCATGTATCTGGTTATGTGCAGGATCATGATGGGCCAAAAAGTGGCAATATGATGGGTATGTGGTCAATTTAATTTTTTTACTCCAAGCAAATTGATGAACCAAAAGGGTTTTAAAGGAAATTCTCAAATTTTCAAAAATATAAATTATTCTTTTTACTTTGAACTTAATAAGTAGTTATTATTCATTTTCTATTCAAATTATGAGACCTAAGTCCTGATTGATAGACTCCATTGAAAAACATCTATAGCTTTCTTAAACGATATCACATTTTTTCAATCCAAAACATGTGTCACATCTCTATGCTTCACACACTATAGGATTAAAAAAAGAAAAATTAAATTTCATGAAGTTTTGACCAAGTTAAGGTGGTTAGATATATGAGCTTTTTATATTTTTTAAAAATTGTAATAAAAAAATCGTAATTAATATTTACTTGGAAAAAAATTACAAAAAAATATGCATCACATTGGGACATGAGTCCTATACTTATCTCTAAAATATTATAAAAAATAATTATCATTTTATTGTCGTTAGGGTGGTCAAACAGACACCTACTTCTTATTTTTTCCCTAAAATTTAAGTACTACTGCATTGAAATTTCAAATTTTCCCCAAATAGATTTCTTTTTTTTAAAACAAACCTAGAAGTTTAGAAACTACATTCAATTTTCTACAGATTCTTTTGTTACATATTTTTGAAATAATATAGATAACTTATTCAAATTTTTACGTCAAGTTTCCTAACTCTGATTTTACTAATTTTTTTGCCACTTAAGGGCCTATTTTTTCCATGATGATCCTACACATACCCATCTCCTAAGTCCTTGGAAAGTGTTCCCCAACACTAGGATAAAAAAAGAGATTAATATTTTGATGAAATAATCATGTTAATTGACATTTTTAGTTAATTCTAAATGATAGGAGCATGTAAAGGCATCAAAGATGAGTTCCTAAATAATAGGAGCACATGGGGCACCCACATGGAAGGTGACACTCACCTTGAGTTAAGTTAACTATTTGGAGAAAAATATAACACTTCTATAATGCATGTAAAGATTCTAGAAGTTAGGGATTGATGTTTACATGCATGAAGTTCAGTTCAATTCATATCAGATCAGTTTAGTTCAGTTCAATTTAGTTCAGAATCTGTTCAATTCAGTTATGGCTTAGTTATCTTCAATTAGTTTTAGTTGAATGCTAGTTGACTTTAGTTAACTTGGAATGCATGACTAATTACTTCAGTTGAATGAAAAATAACATTACCTTCAATTAACAGGGGATGACCATTCTTGCATGAATGGTGGAGAGAAATGTTTTAGTTAATAGAAAATGACTTAGACCCACCTTGGGCACCCAAGTTGGCTTCTTGGAATTAACTCCGTTGCATGCTAAGATATTTTAGAAGTTGAGTTAAGTGGGCCCACTCTTGGGAGACTACTTTAAGGATAAAGCCTTGAAGATATTTACAGAATAAAGGTTGAGTTACTACTTCAGTTTGGGATGCCTAAATGGATGAAGATGATAATTTTGCATTGTTCTTCATGGCATAACTTTACTTGCAAGAGATATGAGTACCTTTTGTGAGATAGGGATTGAGCATTGTAATTGTAACTCTTTTGGAGTTTACAAAGTTTTTTATTGCCTATTTATGTCAAGCAAGTTGAAGAGAGTTATTATTAGTTTATTGTAGGTTGTGAAGAAGATTTGGTGAAGGAAAAAGAAGCATTCTCAAGAAAGGATTGGAATTATTGTAATCTACTTCAGAGATTAAATAATACATTGATTCTTGGTGGAGTTTTTTCCTGAAAGGGTTTCTCCACAGTATATATTGTGTATCTTCTAATATCATGTCTAATTCTTCTACAAACTTCTATCTTCATTCTACAAATGATAAAATGAATGAATCAGATAATCACCCATAAATAATTTGTAACAAAGAATACATATTTAGATCAATGAGTATAATAGTTTTACAAAGTATTAAGCTACATAAACACCTCAATTTTCAACAAAGATCCTATACCACAACCGTGAAAGGAGCTAATTGCTTCTTTGGAAATTATCATTCGACCTCTCATTGTGATTGGCTTGGATGACAATGATGAGGTTGCTAAAATTGATGAATACGTGCATAATGAATTGAATACATTGTTTTCCTCTTCTATGAGGTTAAATGATAATTCTCATAGGAAGAGTGTTGAACTTGGTGACAATCCTAGTACTACACTCATTGTGGTCCCTTTGGCTAGTTTTCTACCTTTTGTATATGATGAACATGATTGGGATGTAGACAACCTACTAATAGATTGACTCGCATGTGCCTTACTAGTATTTTGCATTATTTTATTTTTCATATTATGAGCATGATTTTATGTGCCTAATGTGATCCCCTATGATGTTTCATTTGATGTATCTCTCTCTTTCATGACATTCCTCTATATGTATCTACATTATTCTCTATGTCATAAACATGTTATCTTTTCCTTGTCTTGTGTTTTCCTTTTGGGGATGACACAAGGCATCGAGACATTTAGGTCTCTTCCATGTTGACCCAAAAAAAATCATCTATCTTTTCTTTGTCTTGTGTTTTCCTTTGAGGGATGATGCAAGGTGTCGAGACATTTAGGTCTCTTCCATGATTACCTAAAATTTTCCTCTTTGTTTTCACTCTTTTTGTGTCATTCTTCTTGTTCCATGAGTATTTGGGGAATGAAGACAGTTCCGAGCTCCATAACAACATTGTAGCAAAGACATACTGACCTTGAATCCATGGATCCCTTATGTGACTTTGGGATTTCATTTTGGAGGAAAACCCTTTTCAAGACATAGCTTTATTTGGAAACATATGACTTGGCATAGGGATTTCCAAGTAATCTCTCATGTCCTCTTTATTGTTAGCATTTATCATTTTCTACTTTAAAGTAATTTCTCACATGTGGTGTTCAGCAATTGCTTTAAAGTGGGGGCATACATTGGCATTCTTCTTTTGAATTTTACAACTCATGTTTCATTGTGTAGTATTCTTACATCATGCAATGCATCATTTTCTTTGTGGTGACATTGGGTCTGATGTCCTTCAAGAGCGTGATCTCTCTTAGTATATTATATTCCTCTTAGTGGCTTGATGCGACACACTGCATCCCTTAAGTTGTGAATTTTCTATTCTTTTATTGGTCCTCTCTTGGAGACATTAGGCATGATGTTTCCTAAGTTAAGACCTTACATGAACTAACAAAATCTCATTTGAATGTACCTTACACTATTTTTCATTTGTAATATCTATTATATGGCCACCTTGCATAACACACTTTGCTTGTGTGTGGAGCCATCTTGTTTATTCACCAGTCTCAAGCATACAAAGCTTTAATTTCTTCATGAAGCTTGAAGCTCATTATTGTGTAGAAACTTATCAAAGTTACCAAGAGGTATAGCTTTGGTATGGTTTTATGTATGTGAGCTATAGTTAGGCACGACTTTCCCATAGTCACTTTCTTATCTGTGTGAACACATATTGATCGCATGAATATGTGTTTGGTTGGGGGCTTACCTAATGGATGGCCCAAGGTTCCACTTACCCTTGTAATCATGTGTTTTTTTTGCATAGTGAACATCATGTTCCACTTGTAAAATTTCTTGGAAAAATAGCTTAGATTTGATCGACAATGTGTGGGACAAATGGTCAAGGCTTGATCCACCCCTTTTTGTTTTTTTGTTCTTTCTCTTTGTCTTTGGTGATGTATGTTTGTGCCTTGTTGTTGTTCCTTACATAATTTTCATGTTTGGTCTCTTGTGTCTATGTTGGTTTCCCATAGGATGTTGATCTTGGAGGATTGATCATCCCTCTTGATTGTTTTCATCCTATCTTACTAGCATTGGTACACTTGGACTGCTCTTGATGCAAGTTTTGTCTACTTTAGTGTGAGTTTGGAGCAAGTTCCTACTCTCCCTAAAGTGGTGGCTAAATGTAGTGTAGAAAATTGTAGCTCTTTACATTTTCACACTTGTTATGGCCTTCCTTACTAAAATTGGGCTTCTTTATGCCTTATTTGGTCCTATTTTGCATCCACAAGCCTTAATTAATGCATCTTTCAGAGGATAATGCTAACATATATCACTTGACCAATCATAATTTAATGATTTTGGATTGTATGGCCCAAATTAGTGATCTAGGATTCATACAGACTCATACACAATAAAAAAAGTATCCCTTTTCGTTAATTTGGGAATGGTTAAAATTAAAATGCACCTAATGTTGTCTTGATCTAGTGTTGTAATGTATTTTCTACAGTCACATTGGATTTATGGCCCTTTTAAGGTAAATAAACCTAACATTGCCTTAATATAGTGTTTTAATGTCTATAAATTTACACCTTGACATTAAATTTAAGGGCCATTATACCTAATGTTTCCTTAATCGAGTGTTGTGATGTGTTGTATACATTCATATTGGATTTAGGGCCCTTTTAAGCTAAATAGACCTAATTTTTCCTTAATTTAATGTTGTAAAGTGCATTTATTTACACTTTCACATTGAATTTTAGGCCCTTTTGCATTTATAACCTTTATATCATCATTAATAGGCCATTAGGACCCTTTATTATGCATATTGAGGCATATTTTAACAAAAATCCTAACATAGACCTCAAATAAACTTAATTTCTTCAATCATCGACATTTTCTCTCTCTAAAAAGGCCCTGTGGGACCCATATGCCACATTGGGCATATGTCTCATCCAGATGGGACCCATATTCCATAGGTGGTGTATGAGTCCCATCTGGCCCCTTTTTAGGGTTTTGAGTGGGAAATCAGGGTTTTAAACTCAAATTTTATGAATGTCAGCCTATGGGATCTCATAAATGGTAACTTGGATGGATTGCCTATATAAAAAAGCTCTCAAATCATTATTTCACCTAAGAAATAATGAGCTTTCATGATTTCAAGTCAACCACTCAAAAGTTAGCATTCCAATACTTCAGAAGAGTGTCAAGAGAGTTTATAAGATCACTTCTAAGGTATTCAAGAGTAGATTTCTTCATCAATTGTTGTAAAAATTCAAGATACATTATCATTTCAAGATCATAAATTGTTGTGATGTAGCATTGAAGATCCAAGATCAAGCATTATTCTACACTTATTTTCAAGGTCAAGATATACATTCTACATGGCCACTTCATGTTAGATTGTTGATTCATGTTACAAAAAATCACTCAAGGTATCAATTTTGATGTTTCATGCTCCATGCTTCATGTTTCATGTCCTTATTTCATTATCTCATAATTTGTTTTAATTACCTAAAAGGGGTTTGACTAAGGAAAAACCCTATTCCCTAACAATCAACAAGATTTTATCTCTCTACATGTGTGATTGCAGATCTAGGTGTCTTGGAGCTTTGAGGATCTTTGAAGATTAGGTTACAAGTTTGAAGGAAGTTTTTGGAGTTTTCCCCTCATTTACAAGGTTGTTATCTTCACAAAAGGTCATCTATAGGTCCAAAATCAGGGCTTCAGATTCGAGAACAAAGTGTGGTAGAAAGAGAAAAGATTAGAGAGAAGAATTAAATATTAATCCTTCAAAAAAGCTTACTAGGACTAATACGCCACCTTGGGCATATGAGTCCCATTGCAATCAATTTTCAAGGTTTCAAGAGATTCTAAATAAGCATTGTTAGATTCTATTTTTGACACATAAAACCCAATCTGGGATTAAATCACCCAGACTGGCATATGAGTCTTGTTGGCCTCCTACAATGATGTAATAACTAAGCCCTTATAGTCATGATTCAGAGATTGGACATCTAACCTAAATAGCCATTTCAATCATCATGAAGGTGTGTTTAACAAGTCAACCAAGGGACGTGAACTTAAAATGAGTCAGCACAGTATGTGCACTAGGAACCCAAAGTAGCCATTTTCATTCTATAGCTAAGGAACTCACAATACTGAACATAAATTGCTTAGAAGGGAATACCATAAATTTGAATCATCAATCAAAAACTACATCAAACTAAATTCCATAATAGAAATGAAAATATGAGCAAAAAATAGGGCACTACTCTATCTACTTTGGCTAGAGGAACAATCACATAATGGAATTCTAGTGACTAGAGGAACAGTCATAGAATGGAATTCTAGTGGCTGCAAGAACAGTCAATGCCATATTTCTAACTAAAATTGCCAAAAAAAAAGTAATACTAAACTAAGAGGATGAATTACTCACCAAGTGGGCCCTCTTGGATAAGTATCCTCTAAAACTAATGAGAATTGAGATGCTTGAACTCAAAAGTTTATTTTATTCACTGTAAATCACGAGTGCAAAAGAGTATTGTATTTGTATTACTGAAAAATTGAGAGTGCAAGTATAATATCAAATTGTGTAACCTCCAAAGAAGGAGCATCAGATCCTTATTTATACTATCAACTAAACAAGGAATTCAACTCCACGACCGGGATGACACCATTTAGGGAAAATAGAGAAAGTGGAGAGGTGGTAATTACGCGTGCATGGAATCTGGTCAGACATGTAGGTCTAAACACAGATTTAGCATAGCAGTAATGCCTGCATTTGCTCAACAAACATTAAATTCCACTACAAGGTGGTTACATTTAGTTTGCATGAGTAATCTTCTGTCATCGACCTCCTTTGACCTTTAAGCAATTCCTTTATTGCACGTTATGGTGCATGCCCAGCTCGTAGTGTCTTCCTCAAATTAAATCTACATGGTAATGTCAGTGCGCACAATAACTACATATCTATAACCACCTTAAGGAACACTCATTAACCACATGCAAAATCAATATAGATAATCCACATAATAGGCCAATGTCATTAAAACTTACAGAAATAGTATTAAGCCCAATGTCTATGGTTTGAGGGAAACATTATGAAAATATCAACATTTAACAACAAAGTCCATGACAACTACCATCAAATAAACTATAGATTCTATCCAAAATTGGACCAAAAACTAGGCTCATCACTCCCCCGAACCTAACGTTTTCTTGGTTTTCTAGCAGGGGAAGGGTTGTTCTTCTGTTTCGTCAAAGGCCTGAAATTTCCAATTGATAGTTGTCTAATGTCAGTGTTTGATGAGCGTGAATTAGGGTCCTAATAGAATCCTCCCAATTTGTCCAATTTGCTCCATCTTTGTCTCTCTGCAGCAATGGCATACTGGTAGAACCTGAAGTTTGGCATGGGCCACGTGATTATGGGTGGCTGGAAAGTTAGGGGAAGCCAAAATTTCCCCTTCGTTCTCCCAATTTGAATATACTTATCAATCATTTTTACTGTTGCAACATAATTGTGGATGGAATGAGGTTCATCCTATTTTAGCTCATCAGTTAGGTTATTCCATCTTTGTCATAGGTATCTTCTCATAATTTCCTCCTTTGTTGTTGCCTTTACCTCATACTCACTATAAACTACCTCAATCCAAGGCATAATCTTGTTGCCATAACTAGGTCTAAGAAGTATTCTATACCATTCTCTATAAATATCCTTTGAGTTGCTTGATTCAGCCCTAATGGGAAAAGGGATGTTAGATTCCAATTGCTTATAAGCCCCATGTTGTTGTTCCCAACTAATCTCATTTTGTACCCAAGACATAAATACCCTTAATTGGAATTCCCCAACATACAACAACAAATTCCAATCATGGTCTTGAGTTATAGCATAATTATGCAAATAAAACACACACAACAAATTCTTCATTTCTAGTGAGGCAATCCTATAAGCATTGAAAAATTCGTTAGGAGTGTCAATAGAAGGATTCAAACCTGAGACAATCCTTGACAGCTTAAAAGAGAGATATTTCTCTTTCAAGTGTAGAGTACAGACCCTTGGAGGGGTTTTGTCTTCCAAAATCTATGGTACCAAGGCTACCATATCATCCACCCTCTTCTTCAATTTCCTCATCTCTCTTTTGAATTTCCTTCTTCAATTTTTGTTTTTTTTTTTTTTTTCATTTTTCCTCTCTCCTTTGTACTTATTTCCATAAATTCAAAATTGCCATATGTACTATAAAATTAGGAGTATTATGAATTCCTACTAGTCTTTTTGTCGATGGCTGCTCCCCATATAGTACTATCTGCATGCACTCAGGTTGTCCAATTCTCTCTGGCTATAGGGGTACTATTTCTTCTCCCACTTCTTGTTGTGGTTGCAGGAACTCTTGCTCTAGTTTTGGCTATTGCTAGGGTATGTGCAGGATCATGATAGGCCAAAAAGTGGCAATATGATGGGTATTTGTCGGGTATGTGGCTAACGACTTTTTTTTAACCCAAAATTGATGAAATAAAAAGGGTTTTTAAAGGAGATTCTCAGCTTTCCACCAATATAAATTATGCTTTACTTTGAATTTAATAAATAATTATTATTTATTTTTTATTTGAATTACGAGTAAAGTCCTGATTGATAGGTTGATTGAAAAAAATCTATAGCTTTCAAACAATATCATATTTTTGGAATCCAAAACATGCATCACATTCTATGCTTCACATACTATAAGATTAAAAAAAGAAAATTTAGAATTTCATGAAGTTTTGAATAAGTTAAGGTGGTTAGACACATGATTTTTTATATTTTTTAAAAGTTTCAATAAAAAATTCATAATTAATTATTTACTTGGAAAAAAATTACAAAAAAATATGCATCACATCCAGACATGACTCCTCTACTTATTTCTAAAATATTATAAAAATATATTTTCATTTTATTGTGGTTAGGGTGGTCAGACACACATCTACTTATTTTTTCCTTGAAATTTAAGTACTACTGCATTGAAATTTAAAATTTTCACCATATAGATTTTTTTTTTTTAAATAATAAACCTAGTAGTTTGGACACTACATTCAATTTCTACAGATTCTATTCTTACATATTTTTGAAATAATATAGATAACTTATTCAAACTTTTACGTCAAGTTGCCTAACTTTGATTTTTCTAAATTTTTTGCCACTTAAGGGTCTATTTTTTCCATGATGATCCTGCACATTCCCGCTACAAGACCTCTTGTTGTAGGACTTCTTGGTCACATTGTAGGAAATATTGGTTTTCCTCAAGCTCTTGATTTTCAACTTGTTCTGCAATATTGGCAAGGTCAGCTAGTGTTATATTTGCTTCTCTCTCAAATATGTCTTCTTCTTTGACATTCTCCTACCCCATTGGAGCTTCTATGTCCTCATGTGGTGTTTTTGATGTAGGGATTTCCTATGGAGGTGTACTAAATGCTAGCCTAGCTGGTCTTGATTTCCTGGGAGGGATCTCACATTTTTCTTTGGCTGCAGGATGAACATTGCCAACCTTTCTCTTTTTAGAACTCGACACCTCTTTTTCTGTCGGATGCCTTTTGGCCTTTCCTTTTCTCAATTTTACTTCTCTCTTTTGTTCCTTAGTTTTCATTAGGGTGCCAAGTGGAACGTCATCATCAAAATCTGAGGAGCTTTCTTTTTCTGAGTGCTTTGTTCCAAAAGAACTAATTTCTATGGTTTCTTTTGCTACAAGAGGGTTTACACTAGGGCTTATGCTAGAAGTTGAAGCACCATGAGTGGATTCAATTGTACTCAATCTCCTGTGAGCTTGAGGAAAAACCCTAGGTTGCAAGTGTTCAGGTCTAATTTGGTCAAAATTTATAAATTCTTCCTAGGTCATTCCAGACATGTCATGCAAAGACTTCTCAACTAGCAAATTAATCAGACAATGGTGGGAGACAAAATTTTCCCTATCTTTTTGGGTCTCAGCTGCCATGATTGAGAGAAGATTGTATAACACATTAGGCATATTCATCCTCCTTTTGTGCCTCATGTGACTCAAGAGTTTGAAATGTACTAAATGCAGACTCAATAGATGACCTTCATAGGTGAGATACCTTATAATGTAGAAGGATGTCTTCTTCCATGGTTCGGGTAGAGAGGTTCTTTTTGCACTCTATTTATCCATGTTGATTAGAGGGTCACCATGTACTGTAAATTCAGCCCTAGCTAACCTAGCATCTCTAGAGGCAGGGTAATGTTCGCCATCAGTAGGTAACCCTATAACCTCTACAATTCTTTCCTCAGTTGCCACAACCTCCAACCCTTTTACTGTGGCTTTTCCTTTAGAAAGTGTCTAGGCGAATTCTAGTACAATTCTTTCATCAAAGCCATCTAGCTTCAGGAAGTAATCTAGCCATCCTTAGTTTCTAAATTCATCTAGGCATTGTGCATTCTGCAATAAAACATCATGAACCAAGGGCTCATTTTGAATTATCCCTCCACCCATTGTTTGCAATCAACTATCACTCTGCAAAATTTCCTTCTTGCAATTCCTGTCTAAAATCCAAACACCTCTTGCAATATCTACTAAATTTCCAATGCCAATATTGAGTGAATTTTCCCTTTCTTTTGTTTTACCTTTATGTTTGCAACTCAGGATTATAATAGGGTTAATAATGGAAACAAAAGGAGTGATAAAGGAGAATTTTGATGTGATGAAATGGCGACTACAGTTAGTGTCACTTCACACATGTGATTCATCCTCTCACTCAGATTTGAAATTGGCTCATTTTAAATTTTCTAATGTAGCCTAGAATAAATTGACAGATGGGAAATATATTTGTATCTTTTTCCTTCCCCCCAACCTAAATTTGGACATGTGTCAACACATGTGAGATGGGAGTGATGATTTGATAGGGAATAAGGACATGTTATGTGAACGTCTATACTAACATACAATGATTAAATGAATGCACTTAAAAGCGGATTAAAATATAGAAATTAATGCGCACATACTTGAATGTGTGGAGTATTTGTTGCAAACATCATAGAGAAAGTATTGTTCTCCTTTTTAGGGAATAAATTGAGCAATTAATGAAAATGAAGTGGAATGAGGTGAGATGGAATGAAGTGATGGAAGAGAGAGAAAGGTGGTGATAGATGGGTGAAAAAATGGACTTCCACAAAAGTGGAAGTCTTTATTATGACAAGTATGTACCTTAATTATCCAGAAGAAGGGACACTAGGTCCACTTCCTTCGGCTGCAAGAAGCTCGGGTGTTGAATGTTGGGTGAATTTCTACAGGAACTCTTCTTTGGAAGTTGGCTTGTGATATAATCTGAGGTGATGACCATTGACAAGTAACTTGAATCTGACAGGATCAATGGTAGTAAGTTGAAAAACTCCATTAGGAAAGACCTCAGTGACTTCATATGGTCCTAGCCACCTTGTCTGCAATTTTCCTGCATTGTTCTGATATCTTGAGTCATAGAGCAAGGCCCAATCTCCTAGTTGGAATTTCTTGTCCTTGATAAATTTTTCATTCCACTTGATTCTCTAACTCTTCACTACCTTTGTATGATGCAGTGATTCTCTTCTTATCTCATCCAAGGCATTTAGTTGCATGATTCTTTCTCTCTGTGCCTTAGAAATATCCATCCCCAAATCTACTGCAGTCCTAAGAGTCTCATATTCAAATTCAATGGGCATCATGGTTGTCTTTGGGTGAAGCCACAATAGTGGTTTACAATTTTATGGGGGAAGGAAAACTGAAAAAAAATGACCCCATGGAAAAAAAATTGGTTTTAAGGGTTTGAATGAACCTACAAGTTCAACCGAACCAAAAAGGGGTTCGACTGAACTAGGGTTCGAGCAAACCCATTAAAAATTGGGCCCACATTTCCCACCCAAAAACCAAAATAAAAATGCATATTGAAGGGGGTTGAAATGAACCATGGTTCGAATGAACCCCCCTTATTCCTCATTCTCCCCTTGAAACATAAAAAAACCCTAAATTTTTATGCTTTGAAGCTTGGGTTGAGGATAAAAATGGAGGAGTCTTCACAAAATCAACTGGAATCAGGTAGTCCTCAGACCAAGCTATCCAATGAATATAATTTTAATATGTTTTGGTTTTATTATGTATTTGTTTTTTAGTTTTATTAAACATAGGTTTTTCATCGAAAATGAAGGTCTATGTTTTTCACATGTGGAAAAATAGTAGATTATCAAAAAAAAAATTGAAAAATATGAGTGCACCAAATATTGAAGTCATTGATCCAACAAAAAAAGAAATTGAATTTTGATATATACAAAAAAAATTATGCATTATACAGTCGTGTTATGTCTAAATTGTAATTGGTTTGACTTTGAAGCTTGATTAAAGAAAAAATATTCAATAAAAAACTATCTAACCAAGTGGAAGCACTAGATATTGAACTTAGAAATCTAAATTTGAAAGAATTAGAATTTTATCCTTCTTGGAAAAAAAATTATGCGTTATACGGTGTCCGTCACTTTTTTAAAATGTTGTTTTCTCAAAAAAAAAAGTTTTTGTGGGAGATGGAAAAAGAAGTGCAATCTGATTCCAAAAAATTTGAAAAAAAATTAATTAGAATCTAGAGACAAAATGTGACGAGACTCTAGTTTGCATCATCTTCAAATTCCCCACGGTTTAGCTGCTATAGGTGCTCGAATGTGAAGATTTAGTTAAAAATAATAATTTCAATGTCGAGTTTGGCCAAAAATTGTAAACCGCTATTGTGGGATCACCCCTTTCCATATAGCAACTCAAATGGAGTGAAGCTTGTAGTTGTTTCCAAGTTGCCCTATAGGCCCAAACAACTTTTGGTAATCTATTTGCCCAATCCTTTCTATGAAGAGCTACTATTTTGGTCAGAATGACTTCAATTTCTCTGTTGGTCACCTCAACTTGGCCATTAGCCTAGGAGTGATAAGGAGTAGACTTCTTATGCCTTATGTTGTATTCATTGACTAGTGCTGCAACAAGGGTTGATGTGAATTGAGCCCCTTGATCAGTCACTATTTCTCTTGGAACTCCATATCTTGTGAAAATCTCCTCATAAATAAATTATGCAACCTTGTTATCTCTTGCATGTTTCATGGTCTTAACTTCTACCCACTTTGTCACATAATTAGTGCATACCAAGATATAAGACTTACTATTTGATGGAGGGTCAATGAGTCCTACAAAATCCAATCCCCACTTGTCAAAGGGAGTTATTACTACCTGAGGACAAAGTGGCATCTCATCATATCTAGTTGGTCTACCCATTCTTTGACATCTATCACATTTTCTGGTACACCTTCCTGCATCCTTGTGGAGTATTGGCCAGTAATATCCTATGTTCAAAATCTTCATTGTTGTCCTCTTGGCTGCAAAATATCATCCACATAGTTTGTTGTGGAATGCATGCAAAATGTCATTTGCCCCATCTTCTCTCACACATCTCCTCATGGCATGGTCTGGTACAGTACAAAACAAACATCCAACAATCTAGGAGAAAGGAAAATATTTTTCAATGAGTTCCCTTTTCTCTTTTGTAGAGAAGTGAGAAGGAACTCTACCTATGACCAAATAATTGGCTATGTCAGCATACCAGGGTGCTTGTATACTAAGGGAGAATAGATGCTCATCAGGAAAATAATCATCTATGGGCTAATTGTCTTATGATGTAGTCGGCCTTGAAAGAAAATCTGCAACAACATTGTCCTTCCCTAGCTTATCCACAATGGTTTTATCAAACTCTTGCATTAATAATAACCATCTTGCTAGTCTACCCATGATCAAAGGTTTATTCATGAGATATGTAATGTCTGCATGATCAGTGTGCACAAAGATTTGGTAGCCTATTATGTAATGTCTAAATTTGTTCAGTGCATAGATTACTGCCAACGTTTCTTTCTTTGCCATTGTATAGTTGAATTCAGCTCCTTGTAAATTTTTGCTAACAAAGTAAATGGCATTTTCAACAACTCCTTTTTGTACTAAAATGGCTCCTATGGCATAATTTGATGCATCAGTATAGATGTGTAAAGGGAGCTCCCAATTAGGCCCTTTGAGTATAGGAGCATGAGTCAAAGCTTCCTTCAAGTCAGAAAATGCCTTGTCACAAGCTTCAGTCCACTAGAATTTAGCATCTTTAGTGAGAAGAGTATACAATGGTGCTACTACCTTGCTGAAATCCTTGATGAAAAGCCTATAATATCCTGCATGACCCAATAAACTCCTAACATCCTTATGTTTTGTAGGTGTGGCCATATTTGTGATTACCTCAATCTTTGTAGGATCTACTTGAATTGCTTTGTGGGAGATGTAGTGGCCAAGGACTATTCCTTCCTACATCATCATGAAGCACTTTTCACTATTTAAGGATAGGTTTTGGTCTTCACATCTCTGTAGGACTCTCTTGATATTTTCCAATGCTTGATTAAAATCAGCACCATAAGTGGTAAAGTCATCCATATAAATTTTCATGCAATCATGAGAAATGTCTGAGAATATGCTAATGACTGCCCTCTGAAAGGTTGCAGGTGCATTGCATAAGCCAAATGGGAATACTAAGTAGGAATAGGTCCCCCATGGATAAGTAAATGTGGTCTTCTCTTGGTCCTTTGTTGCAATTTGGATTTGGTTGTAGTCATTGAATCTATCTAGAAAAGAAAATTATCGCTTTCCTGCAAGTGTATCCAAGACTTGATCGATGAAAGGTAAGGGAAAGTGGTTCTTCTTTGTGGCAGCATTAAGTTCCTTGTAATTAACAAAAACTCACCATTTCCGTCCTTTTTTGGGCATAACCACTAATGGAGACACCCACTGGCTATCTAAAATGGGGTAGATAAATCTTGCATCTAGTAATTTCTGTAATTCTCCTTTTACAATTTCTCTTAATACAGGGTTAATTCTTCTTTGTGGCTGTCTTATTGGGGTGCAATCATCTCTGATGTAATTTTTTTGTGTAAAAATTTTAAGGTCTAATCCCTTCATATCATGATAACCCCATGCAAATGCATGTTGATGGGTCCTTAATAAGTTTGTCAACAACAATTCTTGTTCTTCACTTAATTTACTATTAACATTCAAATATTTTCCTAGTGACACATGTACTTCTGTAGTTAAATATATCATGGCTACTTCATTAACACATGGTACCTTTAGTTCATATGGCAGCAATGTATGGGACATACCTATTGCTGCAAGAATTTTGTCTGCAGGAATAGTGGCTGCAGGAAGAGTGGCTACAGGAAGAACATCTATAGGGACAGTGGCTGTAGGAAAAGTAGGCAGAAGTGTTTTCATTGGAGTAGCAAAAGTGTTTAGTTGCTACAGGATGTCCTTGGTCATTACATTTATTGATGCCCCTAAATCAATTAGATAATTCTTTACTTGAATTCCATTTATAACGACTACTACCACAAGACTACTTGGGTCATTATACTTGGAGATAGTTACTTTTCCAAACATGATGTCAGCTAGTTATCCCACCACATGAACTATAATTGGGTCTTTCTTTTTCCTACCTATCTTCTTGAGGCATGCTTCCTTAATTTCCTTTTCATAGATTGGAACATCCTTTATGGCCTAAAATAGAGGTGCCTAGACACACATATGCTTTAGTTGATCCAAGATGTCAAAAGTTGTATCCTCCTTTCCTTCCTTCTTCTTGGAAACTTCCAATCTCAGAGGAAATGGTGGTTCTTGCTTAGTCTACTTGACTTGGACTGGCTCATAATTTTTAGGTACACTTGGTTGAATGGGATCATTCAGAGGTTCCTCCTCCTCTTCCACAAGAAGCTTAGTGATAATGGGCTTGGAAAGGGCTAGTAGAGTAGTTCCTAAATGCAAGTGGATGTTACTTACACTCACAACATATGCAGGAAATTCGTTTGAATCAACAAAGTATGCAGGCTGCTATTGTGGTTTGTTATTTGGATTTGGTGTGGGTTGAGCTAGTAGCTGAGTAGGTTTAGGTGCATTTGAGATTGGATTAGCAGGTGGAGGCATTATAGCAAGTTGTTGGGGTTGAGAAGGTGGCTACACGTAACTGGTTGTCTAGACAGGCCATTGTTTTCCTCCCTTCCATTGATTTGTTTGTTACCAATTTCCTAGAGGTGGCTGCCATTGCCCTTGAAATTACTACCAATTCCCCTAAGGTTGCTACCACTGGGGTGGAGAGTTTTGATGATTGGGCCAAGCATTTGGAGGGTTACTCCAAGGTTGTGGTGGATATCCTCCATAGCTAAATATGGGGGCTGCCATTGGTTACCAAATGAATAGGAATTAAAATATGGCCCAACATAAGATAGTGGATTTGGTGGCATACCTTGTCTTGGAGCCCAAGGCTTCATTTGTGAATCATAGTACATACTTGGTCTTCTTCAATTTGGATTGGTTTGAACTCAAGTGGAATTTTCTTGCTTTCAAGATTAGCTACCATCTTGCATCTACAATCCCCCTTCTTTTGTCTCCAATGGGGGAAATACTCTGTCAACATTTCCTTTGCGTCCTCTTGCTTCTTCTTGGACTAAGGTGTATCTAGCTGAGTGGCTAGATTATTGATAATTTCTTCCTTGAATTCTATCAACAAATGAGTAATCTCCATTCTTGAAACTCCACTGGTAGTTTACTTACCCATGGAAGATTGGTAAGCTCTCCCTTTCTTTGAAGCTACCCTAGAGTAGTTCTGACATATTTTCTTGATATCTTCCCAAGGAACTTGGGAGATATCTCCTCCTCCAATGAGGTCTAAAGCATCAATGTAGCTATCATTGATTCCTCTAAGGAAAATAGATTTTTGTGAGTCTTCATTGAGTGTATGGTGTGAATATTTTTGTAGGAAAAACAAAAACCTTGCAATATAATCTTCTAGGCTCTCATCTTCATTTTGTTGCATCCTAAAAATGTCACCTCCTCTCATGTTGTTACCCCTGCAATATTCCTTGTATTTCTCAAGGAACTTTTTCTTCATATCTTCCCAAGTTTCCATAGTATCTCTACCTAGGCTCATGAACCATCTTAATGCAGCCTCTTTCAAAGTTGTAGGAAATAACTCAAGCCTATGGGCATTAGTGGTATAATCATAACTCCTGTAGAGTATGTCAAACTCAAATAAAAAGGTATCAGGATCTTCTGTGACAAGTCCATAAAACTTGGAGAGTGTTGAAGCATGGATGTTCTTGATGTTGTCAACTTAATTCTAATGGGCAATGGGGAAAGGAAAAGTTGGTTGGTTAGGTCTGTTCCTATTTGTATCACCCATGTCTGCTTGGTGTAGTTCCAAGGAAAAAAGGGTTCTCAAGCTGATTTTGGTCTTCAGAGGAGACTTCAAAGCTAGTCAGATCGGGAAATGCATCGGCAAATGGGTGTTGATATTATTCTTCTTCTTATCTTGGTAGGTTATCATATTCAACTAGCTAGAATGGATTAGGATTGTTAGGAAGAAATCTTCCATAAGCATCCCTTCTCCTTCCTCTATGCATGTGGTATCACTCACTATTAGTCAACTCACACTAATAATTGGTAAATAATAAGGGGGTCATTACTTCCTAAATGAGGGTATACTAAGAACAATCTTCCAGAAAAACTACATGAAGAAAATCTACCAATGACTCCAAAGAACTTCCTAGTTTGATACCATCCCCAGCAATAACGCCAAAAAATGTTGGCCTCCTACCATGATTTAATAACTAAGCCCTTATAGTCATAATTCAGAGATTGGACATCTAACCTAAATAGCAATTTCAATCATCATGAAGGTGAATTTAACTTGTCAACCCAAGGACGTGAACTTGAAATGGGTCAGCATAGTATGTGCACTAGGAACCCAAAGTAACCTTTTTCATTCTACAACTAAGGAACTGACAATACTAAAAGTAAATTGCCTAGAAGGGAATACCATAAATTCCAATCATCAATCAACAACTACATCAAACTAAAATGCATAACAGAAATGAAAATCTAAGCAACAAATAGGCTACTATGTCTGCTTTGGCTACAAGAAAAGTCAATGCCAGATTTCTAACTAATTACCAAACAACAAGTAATACTAAACTAAGACGATGGATTACTCACCAAGTGAGCCCCCTTGGATAAGTATCCTCTAAAACTAATGAGAACTCATACCTTTATTTTATTCATTGTAAACAATGAGTATTCATAACAATCAAATATGCCCCCTTTGTTAGATTTGCAAAAAATAAAACTATCTGTTGAAACATGGAAACTCTTTATGATATTGCTATCAGGATTCAACCATGTAGTTTCGAGTCAAACTCATTGACCCATGTTTCATGAGTAGTGGTTCAACAAGAACCCATGTTTCATGAGTAGTGGTTCAACATGGAAACTCTTTTCAGATGTGGGCGATCTATGTGAAAAGAGAATCTCCAGAGTGAGTTGGTTCTCCAAATGATGGATCCTAAATTATAAGTTATTTTCTGGAAAAAGGATAAAGAATATGACTGAAATGAAAACCTATCTAATATGATCTCAACTTAATAATGACTTTGATATTTCACCCACAAATAGTCTTCAGAAAAACATCAATGAATTCACAATAGATTTGCATGAAGGTTTAGACCTAAACATCAGTACAAAATTGATTTGCATGAAGGTTTAGACCTAAACGTGCAACATGCAACCTAAATTAAATGAACTTTTTGCATCAATAATATGCAATATTAGGACATAAAAAGGATTTGTCAAAATAGAATCACAATATGAACATCATATTAAAACTACAAATAAAGACCAAAAATGGAGATAGGAATGCTGCTTTTTATTGGATGAAGGAGTGAAAACTCTCAAAACCTGAGTACAAAGAAGTTTACAAGCTCAAAAATGTGTAAGAGCAAGAAACTAGAATCTGACTGAGAAAAATCTAAGTTTTTCTCAAGATATACCTCAAAAACCCTAATCCGAGCTCAAGAAGAAAGCTTAGAAAAAAGCCTTCAAAACTACTCCAAAATATGGCATAAAAGTGAAAACCCATCACTTTTCTGATGTCAACCCAAAAATCTTCCAAAAATTGAGCTTTTCTTGCTTTAAAAGCAGAAAAAACACCTTATCTCTTCAACAAGAAGCTCAAATCTGACCAAGATGAAAGATCATGACAAATCTGCTAAAAATAGCAAAGAAATAAAGCAATTTATAAAATATCGCTTTATTCTTGCTTTACAATGACTTGCAAATTTACTACTCTCATAATTTGATTATTTTTGCAATTAAAGATTTAGAAAATATTTTGCAAAAAATAATAACTTGTCTCTCCATTTACAGTATTGATTTTCTTAAAAAATCATAACAAATATGATAATATTTTGTCTTACATTGCAATTGATTTTCTAAAAAAACCAATAAAACTAAAGCCTAAGGTATATCTATGAAGGCTCTTATTCACTAATACAAGGCATTGAAAATAGTAAATAATCCTAAGGCTTTAAGACTTTGCAGAATATTACTAATGCCTATTTGAAACTTAGGCAAATGACATCAAATGGAACTTGTGTATGGTCGACCTAGGTATATGAAATTTGGCCACATGATGCATTCAACTTGGAACATTTGATATTTTAATGTAAAATAAAATAAGTCCCAAGTTCGAGCTAGGGAAACATGGTAAAAACAAAGGAAAACCCTAAAATTATTTCATTTCACCTTTTGACTTTGAGAGTGAACTCTGCAAGAAGCGCCACCATGCTTAGGGTTTCAGCTGGGGATGCTTGGAACTCATGACTTTTTCACTCAAATTGGTTGATTCCTCCTCTACAAATCATGGGTAAGTCGATTCTAAACTGCATTATGGCTTCCCACTGTGTTTTGAAAGAAAAAAATGGCCATAAGGTCACGACTATACATATTTTTCTGATGCATTTACTCCATTTTCTTGTGTTTTGTTTTTGTTCTCTCTTGGTCACCATTGTGAGAGCTCATCCTTTGCATTTGGAAGCTCTTGCGAGTGCTCGGTTGTGGCCCTCTTTGCTCCTCTAGGTATGTGCAGGATCATGATGGGCCAAAAAGTGGCAATATTATGGGTATTTGTAGGGTATGTGGCTGACGATTTTTTTTACCCAAAATTGATGAAACGAAAAGGGTTTTTAGAGGAGATTCTAAACTTTCCACCAATATAAATTATGCTTTAATATGACTTTAATAAATATTTATTATTCATTTTCTATTAGAATTATGACTAAAGTCCTAATTGATAGGCTGATTGAAAAACGTCTATAACTTTCAAACGGTATCACATTTTTTGAACCCGAAACTTGCATCACATTCTACACTTCACATACGATAGGATTAAAAAAAGAAAAATTAAATTTCATGAAGTTTTGACCAAGTTAAGGTGGTTAGACATACAAGTTTTATATTTTTTAAAGTTGTAATAAAAATTCATAATTAATTATTTACTCGAAAAAAAAATTAAGCAAAAAAATGCATCACATCTAGACATGAGTCCCTACTCTTATATATAAAAATCTTATAAAAAAAATATTATCATTTTATTATGGTTAGGGTGGTCAGACAAACACCTTATTTTTTCCCTGAAATTTAAGTACTACTGCATTGAAATTTCAAATTTTCACCAAATAGATTTTATTTACTTTTAAATAAACCTAGTAGTTTAGAAACTACATTCAATTTTCTACATATTTTTGAAATAATATAGATAACTTATTCAAATTTTTATGTCAAGTTTCCTAACATTGATTTTTCTGAAGTTTTTGCCACTTAAGGGCCTGTTTTTTCCATGATGACCCTGCACATACCCCTCCATAACCATGAATGGTAAGCTCTACTTATTGGTTCAGCTCTCATTCAAAAAAAATCTTATGGAAGCTTTAAATCTCTGCAAAAAGATCATTTTCCATTTATAAATTCATGGCCATTACACAGGTTGCACTATTATGAAGCCTGGGATTGAAAACCTTCCTCTTGGCCATGGCCACTCATGCACACAATGAGAGTTTTGCAACTTTCTAGGCTCAACCCAAGAGATTACATTGTATATTTTGCACTTCTGGAACAAAACCCCATATGAGTAATTTCTATTTTTAAGAAAATGCATTTCTGAGACAAAAAAACTCAAATGGATATTCTATAAAATAAGAAATCTGCATTTTTAAATCAAACCCATCATGGGTATGCTATAAATTATGGAAAATCTATATTTTTAATAAAATCCCATGTGGGTTCACTTTATTCTGGAAGCAATTCACTTATTTTTGTACTTAATGCAAAAACCCAACATGGGTACTCAATATTTTTGAAGAAAACTGTCTATTTCCTACTAGAGCTCAACCCACCATGGTATTTCATTTTTATTTATGTCAAAACAAAGCTTTTATAAGATTTTCTCTGTAACAGGATAAATGTTCATTATATCTCCATTTGACTTAACACTTGGCTATTATGGAAGAAACCCTAACTCACCCAAGGAATTCTTGCTCTATATTTGTAACTACTGGCACTCCATTTGATTTAAAGAGGAAACTTAATTGTTTCAAATGAGAAAACAATAGAAACCCCTAAATTTGTTTCAAGCTCCAGCGAATGTTTCAAAATTTATGTTCAAACCCCTATTGTATTTTGGGGAACATTTGTTGTTTTCAAGATCAAAAACTCACAAAATGTGTGGATGATGGAGAATCTACATTTTAAAAATTTATGTACTTCAAAAAAGCAAGTTTTAATACTCATAAAATTATAAAATGATTGTCTCCTTCATTGTATCACTGCAAAACCATAGGACAACATTTGGAACATACTTTCCTTTCAAAACCCTCCTACACACATAAACTTCTTTGACTGGCACCCTTAGATTTTTTGCTTGTCAGTCTATTGTGCCTTTCACTTAAATCTTTTAAAAGCTATGTTTAATTTGGAAATGTTTTTATATACTCAAATTCTTATCAAACATGTTCATGTCCATTTTCTTTGGCCTCATGCAAAATACTCTTTGAAAGAATACTTTGAATGATGAAAAAAACCTTCTAAACAATGTACTTTGAATTGCTTCCATTTCAGACACAATGACGCACAAACTTCATTTGGAATACATGTTGATTAATGATATATTACTTGAACTGTTTACTCCAATTAATGCCATAGTTGCATTTGGACAAATAGCACAATGGATTACCTAATGCTTGAAAATTTGAAGCTCTCTTCATGCTTGTTTGTCCTTACATATTCTTGGCAGGTTAACATCGTCTACCTAGCACTCTTCATGCATTTTTATGCTCCATTATCTAAAAAATGTTTTATGCACTTGCTCTTTCTTCAAAAGAAAATCTGAAACTTACACATGCTTCCTTTTTTAAATACTAGTGTCTTTGATGAGGCATTGTGTATGCATGTTCACTATCACCATCATGAGCATGAACACTATTATACTTCTCATAATATCATGAACATGATGAATAAAACAATACTCACAGCAGCAAAAAAATGGTACAACAACATTTAAACTTACAAGTATGACATTGAGGAATCACAGTTGAATTGATTAAACTCATTAAGTTTGTTGTTCACTTGTAGCTTTCAAAAAATATATATTACTTGATTGTTATGAGTGAACAATCGGCTTAATGGCTTTGATGAATGAAACTCTGCTTTACTCTTTCATGAATAGCTTTGATGAACATGATGATTGCATTCCTTCACTCAGCCCCCATCTGTAATACCTAAAGGGCAGCATGTTGAGCTCTACCCTTGTGGGAGCCCATTTTTCTCCACATGCTTGGTCTTCATAAGACAATCAACTACATGAATTTTCCTATACCTACACAAGGAAACAAACAATGTTAGCAAAAAATAATATATGATGATGATGTTTCCCTTTGAGTTCATGTTTTTGTTCCTTCCTTTAGTTGATTCTATGCATTCCAAGGATTGAAATATATCTCTGTTAGTATGGCATGTAGTATAGTTCATATCCCGAGCTCTTAATTGACACCCCTCTCAAACTTTTGCATGTACATTCAGGAGTCGAAGCAGGACAGAGCAAGCTATGAGGCATCAACTGAAGATCAACTCAAGCAATGATGGATATGTCCCATGTTATTTTCTTCTCTCTTTCAGTTGCATATTTCCTTTCTTCTAATGAATGGAACCAGCTAAAACCACGGCTTGTGTGGATCTTTAAATTTATTCTTCCATTTCCATTCAGAATGAAATGCATTGAAATGCTTGTACCATCATTTGTATTCTTGCAATCAAATGAAAATATGTAATGTGAATAACTTCATGAAATAAATGAAAACACTCTTTTATGCTTAATCATTTGTATACTCAGTTATGTACTCCATTTGATTTGTAAATATTCGAGCAATACTTCTGAAACTCAATTTTCTCAAAACACTTGCATAACTGTCACTTGATACTTGATAAATGCATTGCAAACAACACCTAAGCACATGTACACATAACTATACTTTCACTTTCAAATATAACCATATTTAATTAGCTCCAGCAATTGAGTTGTATCAAAAAATTGGTAACATTTTGGCAATTTCTGCTAAATGCTTGCCAGCTAAGCATAGATCGGTTGCCTTTGAAAAATCCATTAGGCATGGAGTCAAATTTTCCCCTTCATGAAACTTATAAATTCGAATAGCAACACTCCAAACAATAGCAAAAACAAAAAAAAAAACAAGTAGAAAGAAAACTAACAGGCCCTAATGGCCAACAGAACATGCACAACAACACTTAGGGAAAGGAAATTACTAAAAAGAAATGTGCATAACACACTTATTTGAAACAACTACTCTACTTATTTACAAGATAAAACTTATCTCAGAGGCAATGCTTGAGGTGGATCCCATTAACTAGGATAGACATCACCTCTCTAGTCAACTTAGAAAGTTGGAAAGCATTGTGTTCCTTGCACTCTTTGATCACATAAGGCCCATCCCTAATTGTGCATCAAATTTGGAATGTCGTCTAGGTCTGCTCTTATATTCATTCCACTTGAAGACCAATCACCAATAATGAATTCTCGTGGTCTTGCCATTTTATCAAAAGAGCTCTTCATCTGAGCTTAATGTATTTCAAGTTGCCTAAGTGCTTCCCTTCTAGTTTCCTCAAGCTCTATCAATTGTGCAAATCTCACTTCAAGAGGTTGTTCATTCATCAATTCTATCTCTTTAACGAAGCTCAAAGTAGGAAATTCAATAGAAATAGGTAACTTAGCCTCTTTTCCATTAGAAAGTACATAAGGAGAAGAACCAGTGTCACCCTATCAGCCCAAAGAGCTAACTTCAATTTTTCATGCCATGTCCATTGATTGTCTTCAACTATCTTCTTGATTATTTGAATTAGATTCTTATTTATAGATTTCGTCTGACCATTGCCTTGCAGATAATAAATAGAGAATGTGTTCAAATAAATATTATTCCTAACTGACCAATCAGAAATCCTTAAACTGATAAAATCCAAACCATTGTCAAAGATTATTTAATCTAGAGTACTAAATCTTGACACTAAGTCTTGATAGAAATTAAGCACAAAAGTCTCGTTTGCTTCTTTCAAAGCAACAACTTTGGTCCACTTAGTAAAGTAATCCGTTGCAGTAAGGATCCACTTATGACCCACACTTTAAGGTGGATTGATAGGTCCAATGAAGTCTAAACCCCACTTGGCAAATGGTTGCTCCACCTGAATAGGCTGCAAGGGAAATGTTGCAAGCCTCTATTTTCTAGAAAATAAAGCACATTTTTCACATCTTCGAACCCAAGCAATAGCATCTTTAAACAAATTTGGCCAGTAATAACCAACCCACATAATTTTTAGAGCTGTTGTTCTTGTAGCAAAGTGGCCTCCTGAAGGCCCATCATGCAATTCTACTAAAAGCCTATAGACTTGATTAGGCTGAATGCACCTTAATAAAACTCCTTGAAAGTCTCTTCCATAAAGAATGCCATCAATGATTGCAAAATGAATAGCCTGTAATTTGTAATACCTTCTTTTTGCTATGTCTAAGCCTTCGGGGCACTCACCAGTTTGTAAATAGTGCATCATTTACTGCAACCAAGTAGCAGAAGAAACTGGAACAACAACTGCATCTTCATTTTTTAACACTCTGTCAACATTTTTATCTTCTTCTAAGTTGTTGTCCTCATTTCCAATAATTTCTTCACACAAAACCTTTCCTCTAACGAGCTTAGTTACCTTAATATCAACCTCAAATTCCATCACTTTGGTTATCCAACCAGGACACTTATCATTAATATCTTTGTTAAGTAAGAAATCCTTAACAGTTGAATGAGCAACTAGTAAGTGAATTTTGCTATTTGAAAGCATATGCCTAAAAATTTTTATGCTTCTTACAATAGAAAAAACATGCTTCTTGACAAAAGATTACTTCACCTCATAATCATGTAATACTTAGCTGAAAAATGCTACAGGTTGCTCCAAACCTTCATTGTTCTACTGGAAAAGCATGGCAAAAATAGTATCAACTCCTCCAAATACATAAAGAATGAAAACTCCATCATACTTTGGATTAATGAGGGTAGGGGAAGCTGCAAGGGCTTCTTTAATCTGCTCAAAACTTCTCTTACCCTTCTTGGTCTAGCTAAAAGA
>VDFB02281549.1:0-13863 GCA_007258455.2 Sequoia sempervirens
CCATAATTCTTTATCAGCACTTTGGCTCCATCTGACAATCTCATATGCTCAGCATTCTGGAGCATCCTGGTGATATGCATTGTGAAGGCATCATTGGCTCTTCTGTAGTCTTTGCGTCCTAGGTGTAGTTCTGGATAGACCTCGTAGATAATATCTTGTCCAAGCATCCCTCGTGAATTTAGACCCTTGTATGGGTAGAATCTGGCTAACACATATATGACATAAGAGGACATAGTGAACCTCTTAGTCTCCAGAACATTCCTCAGCTGTTTGTCAATTTCAACACTAATAAGCCCTACCCAGTGATAGTTAGTTCCTTGCTCAACCTTGGTGATCACATGGACCATCCAGCTCTCTAGCATCTCGGCAGTCTTCAAACCGGCTACTCTGCTCAAAAATGTTATGGCATCATAAACATCCGACCTGAACTTAATTCTGTGCAACTGCTTAGGCAATTTAGAATGGTGGGACTTTGGTTTCTCTAACCATGAATTGATTATCTGTTGAGCCTTAACTGGCTCATTCTCATAGTATGTTTTAGCCGTGTCTATATTCAAAGCACACACTGAAGGCAGGTCAGGCATGTCAAAGGCCTGAGCAATGGAGACAGGACTGAAATTAGCCAAGATCCTTCCCTCAATACTGACCACCGTTTGTGTATCAAAATCATACTACCGAGCACACTCAAGAATCAGCTTATAACATTGAATTTCCAGAGGGAACCCAGCCACATGCACAAGTCTAGACTTCATCATTCCATTCCTTAAGGCCGACAAATCCTTCTCAGCTGTTCTCTGCTTAAACTCTTCATACCCCCAAGCTCCCACATTAGTAACATACACTTCAGACCATACGAAGGATATCCTACTCTCAGGAAGCTGACTCTTAATATCCAATCTTAATCGCTCTGCCTCAGAAATGAATGACCCCTCCGTGCCCCCCTTAGATTTTCTGGCAGCAGCCTTGCTTGATTTAGCCTACACTCACAAAAGACATCATTAGTATTTAATTATCATGCATATTCCAATCCAAAGGTTAGCCTAAAATTATATAAAGCAATTAAAATCCATCGCAAACTGCTAATCCTTGAAGATCTGGAGAAATAAGGTAGTCCGGGAAAATCATGCAAACCAGGAAAATCTAGTTGGGGTGGAATTTCGGAGAAATTCGACCCAAACGGACTCTTGCTGCCAAAGCATCATTAGTCAAATAAATCGTTAATACAGCCAAAAATCATTAGACTATCATGAAATTCACTCACCAGCAACAAGAAATAAGCAATTAGCATTCACCCCATTAGTCCCATCTTCGGAAAATCAAAGAAAATAAAAACAGACAGGAAAACCGGAAAAATCCGGGTGAGATGGATTTTCGCGGACAGTTCGAAGAACTCCGGAAATTGCTATGCCCCGCATAACCAGCCGAAATCAGGAAAATCCGAATGCGGAGGAATTCCACGAGGATCTCGAAAACCCGACAAATGACGACACGTGAACTAGCGACCAAATGATCATGCAAACCTTTCTATCTGGACTCAAATAGTCCCGAGATTGATACCAACCAACAAGATTCAAAATACGAAGCAAATTAGACTTCAAAAGACCTCAAACGATGAATTCTCTAGTCAGACCGATGATGCCCTAATTTTGATGATGAAAAAAAAAAACTCCCGCCATTAAAACCAGAGCAAGCTCGAGGTTTAAAATATCAACGATAAAGGGCAGTCTAAGGCACTCTGAATCCTCACAGGGTGGGGGGTATCATAATACAAGGGCAAGATTGAAAAATCATCACAAATCTGCTATTCTAGGCTGAGCATCAAGGAAACCCTAACCCCGTAGATGGCAAATTTCGCACTAAAAGGGCAGACAATCTAACCCAGAACCCTGTCTAAAGGATACACTCGCCATCTAACAGATAAATAGCACTCATAGGGCGCAGGTGATGGGGTTCTACGACAAAAATAGGTCAAATCCTGACTCTACAAATGCGGAATCAAAACCCAGCAAAGACCGACCCAAAATGATCATCATTCAATTACGGAAGAACCCAATCATTGCGTAAACAAACAAGAGGGGCCATCGATAACATACCATGGATTAATTTAGTCGAAACTTGAGGTCGAAGAAGTAATCACGAAGCAAACTCGTCCCAGCAATGGAAACCCCAATCAGCACCAAACAACCCACGTGCAAGCAACACAGGATCAATGCTCAAAGCTCGAATGAATCTCAATCGCCAAAATAGCAAGCAAATGAATGATAAAGTAAAAAAATGATGCTCAAAAGGTTTCATATCCATTCATTTGTGCATTTGAGCAAGGATACCTCAGTCATTAATGAGCGACAAGAGACTTCTAACAAATCCGGAAACCCGAGTCCAAAACAGAATTTCAAAAAATCTCAAGATACGCGGAAATCCGAATGGATAGAAATTTCATGGAAATGCAGAAACCAGGAAAATGATGAAGTTCAGGATTTTAGTGCAGACCGGGAAAATCTGTTCGAACCGAAAAATCCCGAAATCGGATAAAAACCCGGATTCAGAGAATCCAGCCAGAAATAGACAAAGAACCAGGGCCCGAGAAAATCCGCCGGAGTTGGAAAATTCTAGACCTAGGTGAAAACTCAGATTTTGCTTTAAACTCAATTTTAATCAATTCCAGCCTCAAGGCAAGGTCAAAGCCAGCGAAACCGACATGTCAAGACCTCAAAAGGATAGATTCAATAAAACCAAAGGTCAAAAGACATCAGAAAAGAGGGTCCCTACTCCAAGTGGGGCGTGTGTACGAAAATTGCACAACAAATGGCGACTCTGCTGGGGAAATGCTCCCGAGCATTTTGATGAAAAACTAAAATCAAGAATCCAAAACTTATGGTTTCAACTCACCTATCCCGCCACCACCTAAGTGAAAACAAAGAAGCTCCTAATCATTGAAACTTTCCTATACCAGGGTCAAAGTGTGTGCATATGCATTCATTACCTACCCTTAGTTACAACAAAGACCAAACTTGGTATGAACAAGCTATGTAAAGATTCATACTCTAAAAGTAACTTGTATAGAGCCTCGCTACCAGTCAGGCATCCATAGCCTTGACGAGGTTATCGCTGTGATCCTCCTGAACATAGCTCCACTGCCAGACAGGCGTCTATAGCTTCAGTAGAGATATTTAGATCCCCCTGATGAGTTGAATTCAAGCCTTTTGATTTTCAATATTTTCTCTTTTTCTCTTTCTTTTATTTTTGATAGATCTTTCCCTTTTACTCATTGCATTCAACCTGTGAACAGTGAAGTCCACACTCAGGGCTGAGAACCACAGTGGCACTAGAGCAGAAAAAGATTTTCACATGTTCAGACCTTATAAAGACCTTCTGCAACTTCAGGTATATTTAATAATTAAAAGTATGAGACCCCAATATATTCCTATCCAAATTGACTAGAAACCCTTTGCCTCGGCATAAGGATAAGTGACATGAGATAAAAAGTTCGTACCATGGTGTCCTGGAAGGATGATTAAAGTTTGTAAGGGAAATACCAAGAACATCAAACCTACTTTGTCACCATTTCCATCCAAATGCACCCAAAGGTCCCAGAAAGAACCAAGAGCAAGAGCAACGCAAACCAAAACAAACAAATAAAAGAAAACCTACTCTAACCAAAACAAAACAAGCAAAGAAAAAGGGAAACCTACTCCAACCAACAAAACAAGCAAAGCAACCTAAACTAACTATGTACAGAGCGGAGAGCTGAAAATAGCTTAGTACTGAAAATAATGTTTCAAATACTGCCCATTGACAGGCAGTGGGATATCCTCTCCCGTGAGAGTCCTCAGACGGAAGGCATTATCTCCAAGTATTTCAGCAATCCGATATGGGCCAAGCCAGAGTTAATCAAACTTCCCATGGTTCCCTTTCTGATCATGAGGTTTATCCCAGTAAAGAACCAGGTTAGAAATCCTGAAGGCCTTAACTTTAGCCCTCCTATCAAACCATCTCTTAACTACCCCCTGATGTTTGGCAAAGTTCTCAAGGGCATTATCTCATTTCTCCTCAAGGTGCAGTAATTCTGTCAACCTAGCCTCCCTTCTGTCCCCTTCATCATAAAACTAATTTATAAACTGCAAAGTTGGGATCTTGAGTTGAATGGGGAATACTAGCTCCAGACCATACACTAAGTGATAAGGAGATGTTCCAATGGATGACTTAAGTCTGGTACAATCTTCCCAAAGGGCAAACTGAAGCTGGGTGTGCCAGTCTTTTGGGTTCCTTTCTAACAGCTTACGGATGACAGTCAATAGGTTCTTATTAGAGGATTCTGCTAAGCCATTACCCTGAGGATAATAATTGGACGCAAACTTCACAATAATCCCATGATCAAAAACCCAATTTGAAAATTTCAAAGATGCAAAAGCAGGACCATTATCACAGACAATAGCAATAGGGCATCTAAAATGATTAAGAATAGCAGCTTCTAAGAAATCAATCACTACATCAGATGTACACTGGCTGCAAGCAAAAGCCTTAGTCCATCTTGTAAAATAATCAGTGACAGTGAGAATGTACCTGTGCCCTGTAGAAGATGGTGGGTTGGTAGGGCCTATGAAATATATACCCCACTGAGCAAAAGGTCTTACCTCAGTGACCGGTTGGAGTGGAAGCGCTGCATACCTTTCCCTTGTTGCTATAGTCTGGCAAGTGTGACAGGTCCATACATGATGGTGAACATCATTGAACAGTGTGGGCCAGTAGTAACCTGCCCTCAAGATCTGGTTTGCTATAGCAATTGCAGAGCCATGACCAGTACCATATTTCTCGTGAAATTCATTCATCACTCTTTCAACTTCCTATTTCCCAAGGCACCTCAAATAAATGCCTTCATGATTTTTCTTATACAGAACAACTCCTTTCAACATGAAACCATCACTCTTTAACCGTAGAGCTCATCTTTGGACTGCATTCAGATGACCTAGAGGTCGTTGATTCAATAGATAATACACTAGGTCATCATACCAACCATCTGGGGAAACCTCTTCAATATTATAATTCTGAACAGATAATTCAGGGCCTATTTCAGCCTGTAGACACCTAAAAATGGTCTGAAGAATCTAATTAATTGAATACGACTTATTTGATTAATTAATCTTAAATTCTTCTACTTAGTAAATAAATAAAAATATTTATTTATATTAAGTTCATTTATAATTCTTCTATTTTCCTCTCCTAATTAAATAAACAAAATTAAAAACTTTGTTTTATTTAATTATTATCATTTTCATCATATTATTTCTCTCTTAATTAAATAAAAAAAATTAAAAATTTTGTTTTATTTAATTAGTATCATTATTTCTTCTATCTTAAAATTAATACACAATTTAAATAAATTGTGTTATTTAAAATCACATTTCTTCTTAATTAAATAAAGATTGCTAAAAATCTTTTATTTAATTATCATTCTCCTTTTAATTTAATAAAACAAACCCTATAGTTTGATTTATTAAATTATTTATTCCTCCTTTTGCTAAATTTAAATAAATTAAAAATATTTAAATTTATGCATAAAATTTGCGCTATTCACTCACCAATAAATATTTATTTCTCACCAATCAAATTAATGGCACTGCCATTCACGGGAAAGCTTCAGGAAAAATTTGCAAGAAGTTCTCTCAACAACCTTCCACCCACCTTCCCTCTTATCTTGCCTCGTGTTTTCATGGGGAGAAACCATTCTCCATGATCAGCTCCTTCTTCTCATCCCAAGCCTTTAGATTCTCCAGAAGAAATCACAGCCCCTCATCCCGGTTTCCTGTGCAATTGTGCTGTCGTGAAAGCTATAAATACAGCTCTTGGGCTACACAAAAAGGATCCTAACTTATGCAATTTTACTCTACAGGTTTTCAAACATTCAAGCATTCCAGCAATCAAGTTTTAGGATCAATCCATCAAACTTTCTTCAGCACTTCATAGTTTTTCAATCATGGCTGTTTACAGTAGTTTATTTCTCATGAATTTTACTATAGAATCATCTTAGTTGCATTATAGAATCATAATAGATTAATTCTCATTCTCTAAGTGTCACTTAATAGTTTAATTAGCTTACGAATCTGAGAGCTAAGTAAATTAGAGAAGTCTTTAGAGTTAGAGAGCAATAGGATAAATTTCTGTAGATTTTATAGTTTAATTTAGTTTAAATTTCTTAATCTTAGATGCAATATCTTATTTAGAAGCATAGATGCATTGTTTAATTCATTTTTCCCCTTCTACCGCTTACAAAATGGCACCCACCATGGGGCAATACCCCGTATTTTGCTAACTTTTTGAAAATCTTGTCGTACAGGTATCGGTGTGAAAGTTTTTGCGGGATCGAGCGTTTTTGCAGCGCGCTGGGATTCTGTTTTAGCACGCCGCGTTCCTGTTCCAACGCGCCCGGTTACTGTTCCAGCGCGCCAGGTTTCTGTTCCAGCGCACCAGGTTACTGTTACAGCGCGCCTGGTTTCTGTTCTAGCGTGCCACTTTTTCTTCTTTAAAAGCATTTCTTACATCTGGATCCGACGCATCCGCGACCAGTTTTTATTTCTGTCTTTTCTATTTGGTTAAAATTTACCAATCCTAGGATAGAAACAATAAAATTTACCAATCATAGGATAGAAATTGAGTAAAATTTACCAATCCTAGGATAGAAACATCACACTTCTTTTTGAGGTTTTAAAATTGAACATCTTGCTTGTCATGGAGCAATATCTCCATTAGAAGTAAATCATTTGTCTTTTGGGTTTAAAAAGAACAACATTTTGCTGTGATTGGGTGATAGGTTTATGCTCTCCCCTTAACTGGGTGCATCAAAATACCAGACTCACCATTTACTTTATGCAATTTTATGCTTTCTTAAAACCTTTAGACAGGCCTGTCGTAGTGGGAAAAAGTACTCACCCTACGAGAACGACCTGAGTGGGGACAGCCAAAAGCCATGGTATTCCAACCCACTTTAAAATTTATGTGAATTTGGGGAAACCCTCTTTCAACGGAAGTGCGCAAGATAACCATCCCCAAAATCTTTGTTCTAAAGATTGGGAGGTCTCTCAAGGGAGTTTATCCATTTGTTGCTCCGAATGGAAACCCTATCTAAGAACCTAGAACTAGAAGCATGCTTGTCAGTTTCTAAACATTGTAATACTCGGCGGTGCAGGGGCGGGGAAGAATCTACCCTCAAACACTCACCATATAATTGCCAAGGACTGTTTGCTCAGGGGATCCGGTATCCACTTCCGTCACTCTGAGTACGCACCTGGAAAAGACAAAAACACGGGCGACCTCTAGGGGGTGACATGGCTGTGTGAGTCAACGCAATTCCAAGCTGTGGGCCGTTCAAGTATATAACGATGACCTTTTGTCTCTAGGAGTGAGTCTATTTGAATTATCTTATCTTGTTATCAAACCAGTTAAAATCAAGAAGAATCATTGATTCTTAAGAACATACACTACTTGTTTAGATTCTAGGATTTTAAATACAACCATTCTATTCTTGATTGCTATGTTTTCTATCATTAAACTCAGATAAGATCATCATAAAAATCCTAAAAATCAAAGCACTTGTGGATTTCTCATGATTCGAGATTGGGTATCCACCAAGTTTGTCAAGAAATCTCTTGCCAAACGAATCCGAAAACCAAAGAGGACACTTGCATACAAACAACTCCTAAGAAAACAAAGATTTCTATATCAAAGCAGGAAAGTTCTACTCCAACATAGAACTTTTATTCATAGGTATCACGATTTCTCTAGAGGTTATACAGACGACTACGCCGTAGCTCCCTTAGATTCACAAGCATATTTCCAAAGAAGAGCTCTTAGGCAACACCACAATCATAGTCAGAGAATTCGTCTAGAATACATCCCACAACCTGCCATCCAATATGATACCAGACCCAGTGAGTTTCATAAAATAAGATAGTTTTTCTCTGTCTTAAACCCCTTAAGGTCATAGTTTTAGCGCGCCTGGTATCTGTTTTAGCACGCTCGGTATCTATTTTAGCGCTCCTGGTTTCTGTTTCAGTGCGCTCGGTATCTATTTTAGCGCTCCTAGTTTCTGTTTCAGCGCGCTTGGTCTCTATTTTAGCGCGCCCAGTCTCTATTCCAGCGCGCCCAGTCTCTGTTTCAGTGCGCCCAGTCTCTGTTTCAGCGCGCCCAGTCTCTGTTTTAGCGCGCCCGGTATCTGTTTCAACGCGCCCAGTCTCTGTTTCAGCGCGCCCGGTCTCTGTTTTAGCGCGCCATAAAACCCAAAAAATAGAGAGTTAATAGGACATTATGTGAGCTTGCCCATATCGAATACAAGGTTCCCATCAGTTCAAAACATTTTTTTTCACAGTCCAGAACACTTAAGTCACGCAAAAGAAAAAAGATTTACCTACACCTGATCTTGCGACATCTTACATAGCGTGTCATTTCCTGCAAAATTTTGATTTTTCTATCAAAGTTTCCCATCAAGGATTTCTATCATCCTTTCATCCGAAACTAGATAAGGCAATCGGATTTTGAAAACAACAATATGGCACTTATCCAATCAAAATCCAGGTCAAAGTCTGGAGTAAAGCTTCGCCGTTTGTAAATACCTATTTTCACCGCGACGGCATATCAAAAACAACAAGAACTGAAAAATGAAAAAATAATATACATGGCTGAAGAAACCGCTTAGGGGACAATATAGCAACGATCCTCTTATTAACTCGCATGAGAAAGAAATAACTGCGGAGGAAATCGAGAAAGTTCAACAAGACCCTCATTTCCATAAATTTATGGAAAAGATGCTAGAGCAAGACATGGAAAATTATCTTCTACTACTAGCTGACAAAGGTGCTAAACTTCCTAAAGACTTTGATGTCAATCAACTCAAGGAAACAGCCACACCTAACTCAACTAGTATAGAAAATCCAAATCAAATAGATGCTTTGACAAGACAAATCCAACAATTGCAACTACAATTCCAAAATATCCAACAAGGGCCAACAAAGAGATATCTATTACAAGACATTTGCCCTTATCCATTTGACTCAAACATTAACATGATACCATTTCCAAGGTATTGTGAGTACCCAACATACAACAAGTATAATGGAAGAACCGATCCATTTGATCACGTACGAGAATTTTGAGCCATGAGCATAGAGTTCGCACATGAGGACTCTTACCTACTACGATTATTTCCAAGGAGCTTAGGGAATACTTGCATGGAGTGGTTTTCTAAACTGGAACCTGGGATTCAATCCTTTGAGGAACTAATCAATAGGTTCATTACACACTTCTCATTCAACATCCAACATGGGGTAACCTTAAAAGAACTTTACAACACCAAACAAGCAAAGGGTGAAAATTTTCTTTCCTTTCTCCAACGATGGAGAAGGCTATTTGCTAAATACCCTAGATCTATTCCTGAAGAGGAGAAGATAGAGGTGTTCATTGATAACTTAGTAGATGACATGAATTACAGATTGGACTTACAATCTCCATCCACATTTGAACAAGTTATCGAAAAGGGACTCAAAATCGAAGAGGCTCTAATCAAAAGAGGAACAATCAAACGCTTCATTGAAGGTTCAAACAATATATATACATTCCTCTACTTGTTGACAACAAGCGAAAGCCAAGATTTTGGCAAAGAACAAAGAATCACGATACCATGATGAATTACATGCTAAACCCGTTATGCCTTACGGCTATACTACCATAAACAAAACAATGGTTTTAGCCCAATGTCAAACAAAGTAGTCGATCAAGGAAATAATCAAAGCAGTGGGCTCGTAGTCATTCTAGCGACCTCAATAAAAGAAAATTCACACCGTTAGGACAATCATTGGAATCAGTCCTCAAGGAACTTTTAAACGAAAAACTCATTCAAGTGCAAGAGGCTAGAAATTGGGACCCTCAAGTCAAACCATCATGGTGGAATGACTTACATTACTATCACTATCATCAAAATAAAGGTCACATGACTGAAAATTGTTGGCAATTAAAACATGCGGTACAAGACCTCTTAGATCAAAAGAAAGTATTCGTAGAGGGCCCTCAAACAAACAAAGATCATACAACATTCAAAAATCCTCTACCCAATTATCAGAAGGGAGAATCTTCTTCCGCAAACACCAAAGGTAAGAACGTTGGTTATGTTTATGACGCAACAATCCTTTGTTTTTCTGCTGCCAAAGAGGATGAAGAGTTATGCAATCAAATCAATCAGAACAACGACATTACATCTACCAATTTGGTACAACATATGGACAAATCCGAAAACCAAATCAATGTAGTCACACTCAAAGGGAATCAAGAGTACCAACCGGTTAATGCCACAACAAGGGCACAATCCAAAGTTATATTGAAAGGAGCATCAATATCATCCCCATCAATGGATCCCCCCTCCAATCAATATAATCTCATCGATCAATTGCAGAAAATACCGGCACAAATATCAATCTTGGAACTTTTGAAGATTTCCCAATCACACAAAGAGGTTCTTGAACAAGCTCTCATATCAACTACAGTACCTAACAATCTGGATGTGTGTCAATTCCAAGCTATGGTGGGACATCTATCTGCACCTCATTGCCTTTCATTTTATGAACATGATGATGTATCACTCACCCACCCGCATAATTCCGCCCTTCACATTGAAGTCCTTATCCATAAACATCGTGTAAAACGTGTCCTGATAGATGGAGGGGCTGGTTTAAATATTTGTACCTTAAAGCTGATTCGTGCACTAGGATACTCGGATGAAGCCATTGATACAAGAAGAAAAATCACAATCAAAGCATATGATGAAGAAGAAAGGTCCTCTAAAGGATTGATCATATTACCCATTCAAGTTGGGCCTATTGTCCAAAAAGTGGTTTTCCAAGTCTTAGATAGGGAACTGACATACAAAATACTGTTGGGACGCCCATGGATCCATGATAATACCGAAAGCGGTACAGCTACACCTATCATCAATGCAAAATTTCAAATCAATGGACGGTGGCGCAATCTACCGGTGGAGACTACAATGACACCCAGCAATCATACGACTGAGACATCGGGATACATTCATACCTAACAATGTGGCCAGAAGTTGGCACATCGAATGGTAGGCAGGCCGCAGAGCTTCATTTTCAAAGTGGCTTCAAAACAACAAAATCCACAAGAGATAAGGGGTGGCACAATCGAAAACTCTTCAAATGTTGAAGAACAATTGGCTCCACTCACCATCGATTCACCGGTATGGAGATAAGTGACAAAGGAATAAGTGAATATGGTGTTGGACACTCATTTCATCTATATCACAAATGTTACCCTCATACGGAAACATGAATGACCATCTACAAAACGCCGAACTTGATAAAGAAGCATTAGATGGCGTTGCTTAAAAGGGCTTAGATATGAAGAATCGAGAGAAGATGAGCCATACTAAATTGGCATAAGGATAGAAGCCCGCTTCCACAAATACAACATCATGAGACAACAACTCAATGCGAGGAAAGGAAAAACTATTCTTCAGAAGATGGGATATTCAGGACAGGTACCTCTTGGGTTAAGGAAACAAGGCATAACAGAACCAATCCAGCCTCTTATGCTCCAACATAAGGATAAAACTGGACTAGGATACACAAAAAAGCAGAAGCCGAAATCACCAATAGGGCGTATTCTTCCGATAAAGAGATAATTTAAAATGATTCAAATCGGGTATGAGTCCGGGACAGCTTATGGAAGTTTCCACACCTGAAGATATTCAGATTGATATTATCAAAAAGTATACCCCCAATCACGAGGAGGGTCAAAGCTCAAGTTTTAATCCTATTGTCTTTGAAACGCAAAATTTTGATGACTCAAGTGAAGATGAACGGACATCAATTGAGATAAATGATGTGGAAGAAAATACCTTTGTAGGCCTCGACATAACCACAGACAACTTGGACAACATTTCCGTCTGAGCTTTCACAATCGCCGACCTCAACCCATCTAATGATTCGTTGCCTTTACTACATCTCGAACTTATCGAATGGGAACCCCAACATCCTATCAATCTCCCTGTTTTTGACAATGACTCCTCCATTATTAACTACCTTTGCTGTGAGGAATCTGATACTTGTTCTACCAATACTTCTTTTAATGATGCTTTTAGGCAGGAGGATGCCAAGCCTTCGGTTGCAAAATATGAAGAAAGAAAAATGGATCTAATGGTGAAAACCATTCTATGGCGTATTGTTGATCTAAAATAGTAAAAATAAAAAGCGCCTCGATGGCGAAACCTCATTGAGGCACCAAAGGATGGAAGGTTTGACGCATCCTCCATAACTTATTATGAAGAAAGATCATCGGTGTTGATAGAACACCGATCTATTAATATTTAGCTGCCGAGAGAATACTACACACACGGCGCATCCATGGCGGAATCTGAGAAAAGCCCGATTTTATCAGAATGAATTCTTTGAAGAGCGATGCATCAATTTTTGCTTGGTCATACTCTGACATGCCAGGCTTGGACACAGATCTCATTATGCATCACTTATCCTTACCAGCTGGCACTAAACTAGTAAAACAAAAGCTGAGAAAAATGCATCCACATGTTGCATTATTAGTGAAAAATGATTTGAAGAAATTACTAGCTGTTGGATTCATCAGATCTATTGATTATGCAGAATGGATATCCAACATTGTACCTGTTTCAAAGCCAGATAACACCATTAGAATATGTACTGATTTTCAGGATTTAAATAAGGCATGTCCAAAGGATGATTTTCCTTTGCCAAACATAGACATGATTGTAGATCTCACAGCCGGTCATCAAATGCTATCACTCATGGATAGATTTTCAGGATACAATCAAATCAAGATAGCCCCTGAAGACTAGGAGAAGACAACATTTACATGTCCATGGGGCACCTTTTGCTGGAATGTCATGCCTTTTGGGTTAAAGAATGCAGGAGCTACATACCAGCGAGCTATGACACCAATCTTCCATGATATGATGCACACCTTCATGGAGGACTATGTGGATGATATCTTAGCAAAGTCTTACACCAGGGAAGGACATCTAGAAATATTGGCCAAAATATTAGACAGGTTGGAAAAATTCAAAGTCAGATTGAATCCTAAGAAATGTGCCTTTGGAGTAACATCAGCAAAACTCCTAGGATACATAGTTTCTACAAAGGGAATTGAAGTAGATCCAGCAAAAGTCCAAGCCATTATGGAAATGCCACCTCCTAAGAATATCAGTACATTAAGATCTCTACAAGGCCGACTACAGTCCATCAGAAGATTCATCTCTCAACTGGCCGATCGGTGTCATCCATTCGACCATCTTTTGCATAAAAATGTGCCTTTTAAATGGGATGAACAGTGTGAGAGTACTTTCAATCAAATCAAGCATTATCTGATGACACCACCAATCTTGGTACCACCCAGCGAAGACAAGCCATTGTTGCTATATATCTCAACAATAGATATTTCTTTAGGAGCCTTGCTAGCACAAGAGGATAAAGAAGGAAAAGAACAGGCAATATACTATATCAGCAGGACACTCGATGGACATGAAGTAAACTACACCTTCATTGAAAAATCATGCTTAGCAGTAATATTTGCAACACAAAAATTGCGACATTATATGCTCACTCACACTATCAAGCTTGTTGCAAAAATTGATCCTCTCAAGTATTTACTAAGCAAAGCAGCTTTAACAGGAAGGTTGGCAAAGTGGGTCATGCTCCTCAGTGAGTTTGATATTCAATATGTTGAAAGGCGAGCTATCAAAGGACAAATCATCGCCGATCAATTAGCAGAAGCTCCATTATCAGACAGTCATCCTATGACCATGGAATTTCCCGATGTAGATATTCT
>VDFB02281550.1:0-47961 GCA_007258455.2 Sequoia sempervirens
CACTACTTTGGCCAAAGAGATTTGAGTATATAAATACAAATGCGGCGCGCCCGGCGTGATGGTATGTTCACTCACCCTTAGCTCGCTTTGGTATATGACCATTCATACTCTTCTCAATCATAGCATAATTTCAACCTAAAAGGTGATGACTTAACTAAGTGACCACTAGGTTACTCCCATCCATGGATTATCCTAGCCCTGGGATCAACCAAACTAACCATACATGTACATATAATATTGCAACCTAACATTCTCAACATAGTACTTTGAGATATTATCATTTCTCATATTTAATACTTTATGCAAGCATTCATACGTTCTATGACAACCTAGTTATTATACTATTACACTATGATTATCTCGTTTAGCAAACACAACCATAAAATTTCCAACATAAGGAATAAAAATAAATAAAAGTATTAACCATCATGGTTTCACCAAAATAAGAATTCACCAAAAGATAATGCAAGCTCACCCAAATGAGAAATAACCAAATTTCAAGCAATCATAACATATAATTCATCTTTTCCTTAAACACTTGCATTCATAAACAAATACGATTTCAACATAAAATAATAGAGAAGTAAAATCAGCGTGCCTAGAATTATAGCTTCCAATGAAGATACTGCTTCCTAAGCTTAATTCTCACAATCACGCTTGTTGCTCCTTCTATGATCAGCCTATCTCCAACCTAGCCTTTCTCAAAAACTCTCAACAAACTCACAAAACAATCTCTCCTCTCTTATTAAAGCACTCAACAACTAATTTGCATAGAAAGCTACAACAATGAACTTCAAAAGAATGATAACGAATGAATAACCAAAAGGCTAAGAGGTTGCCTCTACTTATACAAAAATATGAGAAACTTATTGCTACAAACTAGCTCTACAATCCACCACCTTTTCTCTTCCAACTGCCACCACTTAATAGCAAAAACTAACTTAACCTTTAAATGAGTCAACTAAGCTAATTGAAGTGAAATGTGGCTGCTCAAACAGTTAAGATGCAAACACATAAAAAGACCCTGCATTTTCAGCCTCTCTAATATGGCTGGGTCACCCCTTTTAACTGCCAACAATTGCTATTTTACTGAGTCAAAGCACAAAAATGTTTACCTACAAGTTTCATATTTGCAGACTAAGTCGACTTCTTCCAAGCTTGAGCCAGCTCGTGGCTTTGACAAAGTCTTATGCTTTATCAAGGCCGTGCTTGCCTTTTTAGTGCAACGCATAGACTTCTATTTGATTCAAACTTCATACTTTATGGCACCACACAATACATATTACACACCCTTTCAGCTGTGTGCTGGTTTTAATATATGCAGCAACATTAAAATGCATTACTTCACTTTTGCATGGTGCAGATTAAGCGCTTCATAAACTTTGTTGAATACCATTCACTTTATAAACAATACATCATATATTATGCGCCATACTATGTGCTTTAATTTGTATTTAAATATTCTCACATATGTGCAACATATGAGTTAAACCTTACTTGGATTTATATAGCCTTTTACTATTAATATGGTCCGCATTATATATGCGCCAAAGTTTACTTTATAACATTTCAAATATATATATATATATATATAAACATATATATATATATATATATATGCATATTAAAATCATTATATATAATGTTTTTTATAATATATATATATAAACATATATATATATGTATATTAAAATCATTATATATATATATATATATATATATGTAAATACGTATACATTAATGTACTCATATACATATATATTAGTATATATATCATTATTTTAGTATCCATTATGAACACATATTTATATATTCATCGATCGGTATATTTATACAGAATGTGTATATATATATATATGTCATTTATGTCCAATCGATATTCTCATGCATATGATAAATCCGCACATGAGTATGCGTAAGTACTTCTACTTACGTATACACACGCACGTATATACTCACATGTATGAGTTATCACAATCACATACATATATGGATATATACATTCTATGTATATACTCATTGATTAATACATAAATACAAAATACACGAAGAACAACTTATACTTAATATAGAGATTTAGTCACATAATCCTAACTAAGAAACAATCATGAAATCAAAGACCAAAACCAAAACCATAACAAATCATCCCTAAACTATGACCGAAGGTTTACTTACCAATTCCCGAACTAACTTGACTCAACTTGACCAAACTAGGATGTGAGTGTGTGATAGCTCAAATAGGCATATTAAGGGTTACCAAACCAAGCTCTTCTCCTGAGTGATACTCCCCCTCTCTTCCGGAGGCTTGATACTTTTCCTGCATCCAACTTAGTGCATCACAACAGTAGTTAGCCGATAACAATACATTTATATGCATCAAATATTTTCATCTTCAAATCATTTAAAGTATCATATTGTATAGCACATTCATTCATCACATTTCCCATAAAAATATACAAAACATAATCATGTATTAAAGCATTTTAACCCATCAAGTAACAGTAAATAGGTAACAACACAATGGGGTGTAACCGTAGAGGATCCTAGACACCCCATCAAAGTCACATTCTCCCATGCTCTCCTATGGTCGAGCCTTCCAAAGATATTAAAGTGCTTTATGATTGGATTAATAATTCTATCCTAAATTTACTTATGTTTAATTATGATAATTTGCTAATTAGTATTATTGTGGTAAATGGTTTATAATCTGTTTGCAGGGCTTCAATCAGGTGAAAGGTATTTTCTAACCCATTTGTTTATTTGGAAATTGAGAAAGTAGGGAAAATTTAGGGCATTCCCAATTAGGGGACATTACATTGTCTCTAGTGTCTTCATTTGTTGCCATCTTCTATATGCATGAAGTAAGGCTTGGCATTACCTCATTGGCCTTAAATGTATTAGAGAAGAAAATTATTGGGTTAACCAAGGCAATTTATTGGTTGGTGGAGTTGGTTCATCTATTTACAATAAATGATGTGCCAAATAAAGTCATATTTGGTTTGTTACCACCATAGTAATGCAAAATGACCTCTTTGGTCCTATCCATAGCCTCATAGAGGTAACTCATTGTCATGCTATACCCATCCATCAAATGTAAAACTTTGATCAAATGCTTTGTCACCAAAAAAATTGAAAAATAAATTATAAATTATTAGGAAATTAAAAAGCAATAACTAAAAATAGAAAAAACTAGCAAATAAATAATTCCGTATAGAACTAATGTTTGTAATTGTTTTACTTACCTTGAGTGTCTCTTTTAAATTTTTTATTAACACTTCAAAATAGTTTTTGTGACATTCTTCCCTTTGACTTTTTTGGAATATGGAGAGCCCATCTAGGCATTGTTTACAAACATTTGTTTGAGAGAAAGAATTGAGGCTAGAGTGCTATGCAAAGTGAGGAAGGTGGTGGTAAATCTAGTCACCCCCATTTTTGATTTCATGCAAGGCATCTATGGACTTAAAGAAACGAATATGCCACTCAAAGCCACTAAAAAGTTGAGACTCCTATTTTTTCCATCTATCCAACAAATAGTGGAATGCCCCTCCTAAATAAGTCTCCTTGGAGATACATATACTGCCGTGTTGTTTTACAATTTTGACAACTTTCTCAACCCCAACCAACCCTTTGGATCACCTCTTCTAACAAATAGTACAAAGTCTCAACATTTTTGATTTCATGCAAGGCATCTACAAATTTAAAGAACACCAACATGCCTCTCAAGTTCTCAACTACAACTCGTGTATTTATGATGGCTTCCTCTAGAAATGGGCCATAGAAATTCTTAGCCATTGAAGTATTAAACCCCTTACTAGCAATTGCCAATGTATTCACCAATCCTTTCCAATATGGGTTGTGCACCACATTGAATGGTATATTATTGTAGTACCCAAAGTTTTTCATTGCATCTAGTCTCATGGCATTTCTCTTTGCTCCAAGAGGTACCTACCAATGAAGGTTGTGCATTGGAAATTGTGAGGAATAAAGTAATTTGGTGAAGAAGGTATATGGCTCACGAGTTTCATTAGTGGAGAAAAGTGGACACTGAATTTGTAGGCTGATAAAATAATTTGTAGGTGAATTGGGGTTGGAGCTCATCATTGTTGCTAGTGCTTCCCTTGTCCTCGACCTTTCTATTTTCTTCATATCATAATTGGTAAGTAGGGCATCCATTTCTCTTCTCCTTCATTAGGCATATTGGAAAACACCTTCACACCATCTCATAGGAAATCAGCAAAAAATATAGGTCACTATGCCCTTGGTCTCACTTGTTGTGCCATGCTTCCATGTAGGGTCTTTCTCACCACTGCTTTGTGTTGAACTTGCCCTTGCTGATTTTATACAAAGAAAAAATAAAAAAATCAGTAGGGTTTTGAATTAGTTAAATTTCAAAAAAAATAAAATGATGATTCATTCAAATTGAAGGATGATAAGACTACTTTGATCTATGATGGACACAAAAGTGACTAACAGAATTTATATTTCTAAGAAGCATTACTGTTGGGATGAACCTTTCATTTAGCAAATTAGCATAGATACAACTAACAAATATTATAAGATATTCTAGTGGATGAGGCAAAGTAATAGCTATTTCATTATGCTAAATTAGATAGATTGTTGAACCTCCCAAGAGCATGTTGTCATTGGGCTAATTGTGTGTATGTCATGCGGTTATTATGTTTTTTCTAGCTTATATATAGTGGCACTATCGTAATGTATACTATGGATTGCATTATCAAGTTAATATGGTATTATAGTCATTTGGTTGTCTTTGTGTGCTTCTTTTGTAAGGAATTGTTTGCTTCAGCTGCAATTCTGGGAGATGATAGTCTTTGGGATATTGTGTCCATTGAAGACATGATTTGCTGATTGTTTATCCATGATGGGCCATCATCTGCAGCAGTTAAGGGTGGTAACATCAATTTTCATATGAGCATTAAGGACTTGAATGGTAGGGCAGCAAGCAGATGCTAGATTTAGCACATGGCATCATTGCTCCCAACTACGCCCTGACAAACTGCTTCACCTTCCACTATTTCTCATACATTTCATGTAATTTTGTGTGTTCTTGATGTGGTCGGATTGTGTTAAAGAAAAAAGATTGTGCTCTTATAAAAGGTGCATCCTTTAAGAAAAGGTGTAATGTATGAAAAAAGTGCAGTCTAAAACAGAAAAGAAAAGAAAATGAAGATGTACAATATTTTGCCTTTGTTTTGTTCAAAGGGATCATTGATATGAAGGAGCCACTGATCTCTGTATGATAGAAAAGTAATCTAAATTTTATTTGTTTTGATTAAAATAAAAACATATACCATAGCATATTTATGTTTGATCTTTTAAGTGAAGGGAGTATTGAAGGCACGTGTGTTACGTTTGTCATTATTAGATTAATGTTGAGTGTGGATCATAATATATTTAAATCATTAGTGGTCTCTCTTTATTGTGTGGAAGTCTTGTGGCCTATGGCTTTTGAATGAAGAGTGAATGAATAGTTGCATGGCGTGCCTATATTATAAAAATATTTCGGTTGCAATTATTAATGTCTTTGCTTGATAATTTTTGTTTTATGAAACAAAAGGAAGGTTATTTTTAGGTTAGAAATATGGACAGTATAATTATATAAAGCTTTGTTATTGCCCGAGTCTTAGGAATTGACAAGGAAAAATTATAGCTTGTGGAGTCCCAAAATACCTTTGTTTCTTTGAGTTTCTTGGATAGGAGGATGTGGGGATGCAGTTTGAGGGACAGGAAAAAAATTGTTGAATTTTGGAGACAGCAGGGGAATGGTAGTGGGATGGTTATTAAAATAACTTAAACCAAAGTAAAAGCAACTGAAATTTTAAAAATTAAATAGAATTTGCTGAATTTGCAATCTGAATGTACCTCTTTAGTTTTTTAGAGTTTTTTTAGCATTTTTTTCCTTCAAAAAAAGTTACCTTTTTATTTATGCACCGAATGGAGCAGGCTGTCCATTCTGATAAAAGGGGATTTCCCCTCTGAGTCCCCAAGCTCCTGGGACATCTAGGACATCACCTAAACCCTTGGGATTAGCTTCCCATGGGACACTACAAAATATCTATTTGTGAGTATCGTGACCTTGATCAAAATATGTTAAATAAAGAAGAAAAACTAGTTGATCATCTCATTGATTTTGACAGAAGACATAAATTAACATAATCTGTCTTTTTTATTTCTAGTATGGTTCTTATCTGGTCAGAATGTTCTTTCTTTCTCTTTGTCATAGTATTCTAACTGATTTTCTAAAATCCATTGAAACAGTTTCTGCTCATAAGTGATAACAAACGTGTTACCCCTGGGCTTTGGATCAACTCTGTTATAAGTTTATTTTGCAGATTTTTTTTGACGAAATAAAGTTATTTATAAATGAAAAAATTAGAAAGACAATGCTGAATTTTATGTACACTTACAGATTTATACAGATAATTAAGACAAAATGTCAAAATCTGTGTATGTAGTGAATGTACTCATCTAGTTTTAATTTTCATTGTGAGTTCAGGTCAAATGACTGGAGCTCATATTTTTCCTAACTTGTAATGGTTTTATAGTCTGGATTTGTTCCTGGCCATCAAAACCGAGCTAATAGCTCCGGTGTTACTGCTTCCTCCATAGCTTTAGCTGCCTGCAAGATTTGTCCACAGTTTTTCCCTTTTGATGAGCCATTTGATTCTTAGCCTTCACAGCTTGCTTCATTGGATCATCAGATCTTGCCTTAAATATATTTTTTCAAATTATTTGGTTTCATTGTGTTCTTCCAGTGTTCCAGCCATTGGCGGGCAACTCAACACTTGAGTTATGTTGCTTATCTCATCGGATTTCTGAGTCTCAGGATTAAATTTATCTTCAAAAAATATATGAATCTATTCGGAAGTTTGCTTGAACATTTTGCGAGGCCTGACTTGGTGTTGCTAAGTTCATGAAGAACCCAGTACTTTTTTAGATATGATTTAATAGCCCCGAGCTCCTAAATACTATAGTTACTGCATGTTTTGTGCCTGCTGACATCATGCAGGGTTTTCAGGACTTTTTAAGTTGCTTGTGTCTTGACTCTTAACATTTCGTGCGAGACATTTCTTGTGACACTGTCTGACAAATTTCCAGAATATTAGAGAACATAACATTTCCTTAAATATTTGTTTCTTCTGGGATTCTGGTATTTATTGATTGACATGCAAGTGCTGGTACCCATTTGTAATATTATTTCCCAATTTATTGGGTGGCCTGAGACTGTTCTTTAGTTGTACAACTGAAGGTTTTGGAGATGTATTAACATACTCTTTGATCATCTCGTCTTTTGTTTTCCCGAGTTTATGGATCCTTCCTTTCATTTGAATTTTGGATTCTTAAGTAGTGGCTTAACATATTTTAAGTTCTCAGGAGTCTAGGACCACAAGCTCCCATGGTGCCCAAAACTCAAGGAGAAACTGAGGACGTTACCAATCTGCTGAAAACCTCCCATAGACATTCTAACTATCCCCACACCACTAGTTGTTTAGAAAAAAGACAAAAACACATTTGTAAACTTAAAAAAAGGCGGGGTTGGCATTTTCAAACAGTTAACATGATCATTAATAACATATTAATCAGATTTTCATATTACAGTGTTATTTTTTCAGCATTTCACTATATTTTCATATTCAATTTTGAATGATTGACATTGAATGTTCATTGTTTAATGACAGATTTTGATGTTATGTGAATTTCAGCTCTCCATAATGTTCGTGATGTCAAAAAGTTTCATAATTCAATTGAAAAGCTTTAAAATATAGTTTTTATAGTTTTCTTGTGTATATAGTTTTTATAGAGAGAGAGAGTACCCCAGCGATCCCACTATCCTGGAAAGTCAAGAGAAACATAGAAAATAATGCCTTTGTATCTCTTTTTTATATCATGAACAAATGTAAGTTGAATGATCTTGTCTATGTCATGTTGCTTTTTGCTTAGTTTGTAGATGCATCTTAATATGTTGATATAGATACAAAGCATTTTGCTGTGCCTGATTGGAAGCGATTCAACAATGTAGAATGTCTAAATTGTTTTCCATTTGGTTTATTCAATTATTGTGTCTTTATGCTTCCTTTGTATGCTTTTGGTCAATACTGCTGTTAAACCAATCAAAATTGGTTACTAATTGCAATTTAGTTGTTTTAACCCATAGCGGCAAGTGTCAACTTATTTGTATAATTTTACTTAACTTTTCCAGTGTAAAGATATAAATTTTGTTTCAGGTTCTTCAAGCACTCTTGGACCGTTATTCTATACCCACAGATTCATTTGCAGCCGTTTGTGTCATTGTTGACAAGGTCAGTATTCCCAAGCTGACTATTGATTTAGGATATTAGTAATATGCTTAACAACTACTATGTAGCTGTAGGTTGTCTGTTGTTGTTAGCCATTTAGCTGGATAAATTACTCTGTAGAACTTATTAAACTATGCATTGTTCTTGTTTCTTCCGAGTCTCTTGTTGCTGAGCACTTGTTAGTAAATCTATGGAAGAAACGGTTTCTTGGAGAAACATATGCTTGTCATGTGATTCTTGTTCAAGACTATTGAAGAGTTAGTTGTCCTTTTCAAACATCCACAGGATCCCATTAGTGCATTTAGATGTAGTGAGGCTCATAAATCTTTGCTTATAAATGAGTATATCAATCATGTTTCAAAATTAGTATGTATGAGTAAATTTTAAGGTGAGAAAATGTTGCACAATATTTTATTCATTTAGAAAATATATTGTATTATCCCTGAAAGTGACCAAAAATCATATAAGACTGATTATTTTTCATTTCCGATTTTGAAAAAGCATCTCACAATATAAAATATATCAATAATGATGCAAAAAACATGCAATAACTAATCACTTAACAGTCATAATGGGAGTTTTATTCTGACATCAGGAGAAATATGATGCCAGCATTGGCTCTGACGTCACAAAACTAAATCCTTTTTAAAGACATTCACTCTCCAAATGATAGGAGCAGCTTAGTCCTTCCTAAATTTCTCCACATGCTCAAGGGATTCCATGAAACCATTGAAAAGTGGCTTTGCATTTGCACTAAGAAAGAAAAGAGACACCACAGAGTTGAGTGGTATTCCAAAGGCCTTTTCCATTTTTTCACATTATTCATGTGTTCCCCAACAAGACGGCTACCATATTCTGACATAAACCAATCCCAAAAGGTTAGTGCATCTTTGCATTGGTTATTCTCTTTGACAACTCACACGACACCATTATTGAACTTAAACATTCCCGACCTAGCATTAATAAAAAGCTTTGGGTAATAATTACCTACTAAGGATTAATGCATAGTTACATAACAAGTTCTCAACTCAGACTCAGAGGAGGCTAGTCACTTGGAAGTCAGAAAGACTCGGAAATCAAAATGTTTTAAATATTGATTTTTGTGAAAAATACTCGAAGGTTTTTCATTCAGAGAGGGAATAGCAACATGGAGTACAAATACATTTAAATGCATGCCAATTTAAGCAGTGAATGGCATTGTTTCTCTTTCAGGTTCTTTCTCTTCTTCTTTCTGAGTTTTACGGATGGGATAACATGGTTTTAGGGAACAACAAATTTTTTTCTTGATTTTGGAGACAATAGGGGACAGCTATAAACTAACATGCAAAAAATAATATTTGAATTTCTAAAATACAAATAAATAAAACATAACTTACACAAACTAAAAGAAGTTGAAACTTTTAAAAGTAAGTACTAAGTACAATGTGTTGAATATGCAGTAATAATCCATTGATCCCATGATATCTAAGTTACCTGTTTGGGTTTGGGTACACCAATTATTTTGGGGGGTTGGATATGTGTTGGGTATGTCTGTACAAAAAATATATAAAAGACATAAATATATACATATTTTAGCTTAAAGACAGGAATTAAGTTAAAATAACCAGACAACATACATTTAATAAACAAAACAACCATATATTTTCTATAAGACCATATGTATCTCAATATTAAAAGCCGTGGATCTTTTGTGTGGACCAAGCTCAGAGCATAAAAATGAAAAATAAAACATACAATACTCATTTGGTGGATGCTTAAAAGGGTGGTAAAAAGTAAAGCATGTGTTGTTTTTAATAATGTGAAGGTTGTAATTATTGCTTTTTAAGAGAAACGCAGCAGGCAATACTCGAATACTTACCTAAAAAGAAATAGCAATTCTCCAAAAAGTTTAAAAAAGAAGAAGAGAAAGAGCACCATATTGATTTAAAACAAGCAGCAGAACCAACAATAATAACACCACTTCCAGAAAATTATCATCTTTATGCATATACCCATTGGCCAAAATTGAATGTAGAGTTAAGAAGAAGAAGCCTCAGGGAACAATGACCTTACCACATTCTACTAGGCTTCCTAACTATAATGGTTTTGTAATTGAATGTAGAGTTAAGAAGAAGAAGCCTTGGGGAACAATGACCTTACCACATTCTACTAGGCTTCCTAACTATAATGGTTTTGTTTGTACAAGTTCCTTGGCATTAACAAAGAAAATGCTTTTAGTAGTGAGACGCAAAAGGGTTTTATTTTTCCTTTTTATTAAATGTGATGAATATTAAGAGTGAAGAAAAAGCAGGAAAAAGAAAGGTTGTGTGGTTTGCGATTGGATGGGTTGGGTGTGGGATTTGAGCCCTATATTCACCTGGGTATGCCCATTTGGAGCTTGAATCGCATGCCATGTATGTACCCAGACAAATTTGGGTCCAAATCTTGTGCCCAACTCACATTGGGGATGAATTAGATTGTGAACCAAGACTAGGAATGTTAGTGTTTTAATTTGCACCTTTTAGTGCGATACAAAATGGAACAAATGTGTGGTAGAATTACTTTTCAAATTAGAAGGAGAATCTCCTTGTAAAACAAAATCTAACCCCAATATGAAGTTATGAACAATATGTACGTGCTATTTACTATCTTTACAATGTTTTCTAGGGTGGTTCACAATCATGCTGAATACAACTAAATGTGAGTTTTTGGATTCACCTAGGGGAAAAGGGAGACACTCTTCAACTCAAGGCAAAAGATTTTTGTATCTAAATAAATCCTATGACTACATGTTTGCATTGTTCAACGAAATGTAGAGACTGAACAATGCAAGTACACATAAAGATTGAATAGGCTAAAACACATAAGAACAAAACACTTTGATAAATTAAATTAAGGGATTGATACAAAGTCACAATTTTTAACTTTGAGAAAATTTGCAATACAAAGCTTGTAAACTCACTAAGAGCAATTTAATCTCTCTCAGCGCACATAACAAAACATTTTAATAGCAGTTTAAAAGCAAAATATGCATAATAAATTTTATTGAATGAACACTGAATTTTGGATTAATGTTAATATTGAATAGTAATTTCAACATTAATATTGAATAGTAATAGCAAACAAAAGATTACCTTTATAATTCTGTGACTTCCATTCTAGAAAACCCTAGGACATTACATCCATTATATTCTTGTGATTTGCATTTTGAAAAACCCTAGGATATTACAGTGGTATCAGAGCCTTTGCTTCTTGCCAGCCTATGTGCGTAATGTAGATTCATGAGCTTGAGTGACAGAGAACTAAGATATCAACAAAGGGAGAAGAAGAGGGCAGCCATGGCTGACACAAATGAAGACAATTCTCAAGAATTTATCAAGGAGAGCAAAGAGTTTCAAACCAATATGAGGGATACTATGGTGGAGATGGTCCAACTTCTAAGAGGTCTGAATTAGCAACTGAGTGATGGTATTGAAGGGAGCAGTTTTTAGGGGGTGACGGGGTTTCAACTAACCCAATCCCAAGAAATTTTAGAGCCATATTCTTGGAAAAGGAAGGAGTAGCACCCAGGGAAGAAGAGCAACCCATTCAAGGAGATGAAATGACAAGACTTAATGATGGATACCATGCCCTAAGCGCTACCATACGATGAGACATGTCTTTCATGGAGTGCTATGATATGAAGACAAGGAATGGTCATAGGAGGAGAAGGTACGAGGAGCAGCCCCGAAAGGATATACAACACCATTTAGGGAAGATCACCATTCCCACTTTTGATGGGTTTGGAAGTTGTTCAACATGAGCTTGGTTGTAGAAATTGGAAACGAACTTCTCCTTCAATCCAATGTTTGAAGATGAGGCTATCAAGTTTTGCTACCTTGCATCTAGAGAGAGTGACACACGATTGGTGGTATCATGACATAGTGACCCAAGGACATGATTCAATCACTACCTTAGACGAATTCCGCCAAAGATTGATGAAAAAGTTCAATAGGAAGGATCCAAAGATTCACTTTAGAGAGCTAGCATAGTTGAAGCAAGAGGGCATAGTGGATCAATATGTAGCAGAATTTCAGAGGCTTTCGGTGATGGTTCCAGATATGACGGAAAGGAGGCTCATTGTCCTTTTTATAGAAGGCCTATCCGAACCCCTCAAAGGTTTGGTAAGGGCATTTGATTTGAGTTCATTGCAAGAGGCTACTAGGAAAGCTCTAAATTTGGAGGATTCAGTGGTGAAGGATAGATTCTACTCCAAGAAGGCACCTCCATTTCTACAAAAAAGACTTCAAAAGAGCATGCTTCCACCAAAGGCTTACCCCCCAAGCCAAACCAAATTGAAGTGTCCAAGAATGAACTCTGTAGGAAAAAGCTATGTTTCACATGTTGGGAGTCATGGAAATCAGGCCACAGGTGGCTGGGGAAGGGGAAAATACATTATATAAAGGTGGTTTCTGATGAGGAGTTTGAGGTAGAAGGAGCAGAACCGAAGATTGTGGTAGATGAGTTTGAGCATGAGGACCAAGGAGGAGAGCATCTAGGAGGCACACTTGCAACACTTTCAGGAGCACCTAGATATCACTCTTTCCATGTCAAAGGAGTCTTGCAAGGACAAAGGGTGACAGTTTTGATTGACAATGGGGCAACCCACAATTTCATTGATGAAGGTTTGGTGGCTAAATTAGGTTTGAAGACACAAGGGTTTGAAGGATTTAATGTCATAGTGGCAGATGTCTATACTATCCCATGCAACCAAAGGATTCAATAGTTGTAGTTGGTTCTAGGAGGACATAAGATGCGGGATGACTTCTACATGATTGGTGTTGGTGAGATAGAGTTGGTTTTGGGGAGTGCGATGGTTTCACTTGCTTGGAGAATACACATAGAACTATCAGACCATGGAGTTGAAGTTCAAATCTAATGGGAAGGAGGTCGCTCTTTGAGGCTTATCCAATGGGGGTCCCATGGTGGTTTCAACCAAGAGGATGGAGAGATTTTTTTTCGTAGGGATGAAGTGGCTTGTGCAACAAAGTGCTTGAGTACCGATACAAGTCCACCCAAGGATGGGAAAGCTTACCATATCAATATCCAATCCATCCTAGGCAAGCGTTGTAAGGTGTTCAGTGAAATACCCCCCAGGTTACCACCAGACATAGGTTTCTGGCATGTGATTGAGTTTGAGGAGGGAGAAAAACCAACAATCACTATGCCTTATTGTCATCCTAGGAGATACAAGGAGGAGATTGAGAAGGCAATTAAAGAGCTATTGGGCATGGGACACATTCGACCAAGCTCCAACCTGTTTGCCTCTTCAGTTGTGTTGGTCAAGAAGAAAGATAGTACTATAAAGATGTGTATCAATTATAGAGCCCTCAACAAAAAGACAATCAAGAACCACTACCTCATACCTAGGATTGATGAGTCGATAGATGAGCTTGATGGTGCAAGGTACTTCTCCAAAATTGACTTACAATCGAGGTATCGTTAGATAAGGGTTTGAGATGAGAATGTGCACAAGAAAGCCTTCAAATGTCACTATGGGCACTACGAGTTATTGGTTATGCCATTTGGGTTGACCAATGCACCTACCACTTTTCAGTCATGTATGAATCAGGTATTTATTTTGCAATTGAGGAATTTGTGTTGGTCTTCTTTGATGACATCTTGATTTTCAGTAAAACACAGGAGGATCACTTGAGGCACATAGATGAAGTGCTTGGAATACTTGAGCAACATTCGTTCTACGCCAAGGCATCCAAATGTGAGTTTGGTTTGATTGAAATATTATATTTGGGGCTCAAGATTAGTGCCCAAGGGGTTAGTGTGGATAAGGACAAGATTAAGGCAATACAATACTGGCCTAGACCAAGGAATTTGACACATTCGAGGGACTATGCAGCTACTATCAAAGGTTTGTTAAAGGTTTCTCACAACTTGCAGCCCCATTGACAAATTTGACGAAGAAAGGGGCTTCCTCTTGGATCCCTTCAACACAGGGAGCTTTTGACAAGCTCAAGGAAGTAATGAGTTCATGTTTGGTTTTGGCTATTCCAGATTTCTCACTTCCTTTTGTTTTAAAATGTGATGCTTCAGGAGAGGGGATTGGGGCAGTGTTGATGCAAAATAGACACCCCATAGCATTTGAGAGTAGGAAGCTCAAGGAGATAGAAAGGAGTTTCTTGATTTATGACAAGGAGATGCTAGCAATCATGCACACATTGGCTAAATTTAGGCAATAATTGATTTGTGGGAGGTTTGTGGTGAAAACATATAATAACAACTTGAAATTCTTCCTCAATCAAAAGGATTTGAATTATAGACAACAAAAATGGGTGAGTAAGTTACAAGCCTATGATTTTGACATTGAGTATGCCAAGGGGAAGAATAATGTGTTGGCTGATGCACATTTTATGAAGCCTTATTTCTGCTCTATAACTGACTTATCTGCTGATTGGAAGGCTTCTATAATTATTGAGTATGCCAAGAACACATTTGCTGTTAACATTTTGGATGGGAAGTTGCAAGATGATAGGTACAAAGTGGTGGAGGAGCTTATCCTATACAAGGATAGGGTGTATCTTGTATCGGGATCAAAGGTGAAGGAAATAATCTTGAGGGCATGCTATGACACTCCACTTGCTGGTCATTGGGATTGTTACAAGACATACAAGCAAGGGAACATTTTTCTTAGAAAGGGCTCAAAAATGATGTGTTGAAGCATGTTAGGGAGTGTATGGTGTGCCAACAAAACAAAACAAAGCATGTTTTCCAGCTGGACTGTTGCAGCCCCTACCCATTCCAAATCATAAATGGTCTCGAGAGTATCTCCATGGATTTTATTTCAAGTCTTCCAAGGGTGCAAGGTAAGGATTGTATCTATGTGGTTGTTGATAGGCTTACTAAATAAGGATTGTATCTATGTGGTTGTTGATAGGCTTACTAAATATGCTCATTTTCATGTAATTTCTTCGGAGTATAGGGCTCCACAAGTTTCTGATTTTTTCTTTAGGGAGATTTTTAAACTTCATGGGCTGCCAAGGAACATTATAAGTGACAGGGACAACAGATCTATTAGTTTTTCTTAGCAAGAGCTTTTTCGATTGACAAGCATAGAATTGACCCCAAGCACTATCTATCATCCTCAAACTAATGGGAAAACGGAAATTGTCAACAGACGGGAAAAAGGTTACTTGAGGAACTATGCCATATGACAACAAACAACTTGGGTCAAATGGCTGCACCTTGGGGAGTATTGTTACAATTCTACCCATCACATGTCAATAGTATTACTCCCTTTAAAGCACTTTATAGTAATGATGCTATTTCTTTCATGGATTTCTTTCATGAAAATATGCTCATTTTCATGCCATTTCTTTGGAGTATAGGGGTCCACAAGTTGCTGATTTGTTCTTTAGGGAGATTTTTAAACTTCATGGGCTGCCATGGAACATTGTAAGTGACAAGGACAACAGATTTATCAGTTTGTTTTAGCAAGAGCTCTTTTGATTGATTGGCACGGAATTGACCCCAAGCACTAGCTATCATCCTCAAATTGATGGGCAAACGAAAATTGTCAATAGATGGATAGAAGGTTACTTGAGGAACTACGACACATGACAACAAACAACTTGGGTCAAATGGTTGCACCTTGGGGAGTTGAAGAGAAGGGGGACCCATCACCCTCGGGACTCCAGGTCATAGGAGAGCCCCAAGGAATGGGCTGCCCTAAATTACCTCGGGTTTGCTAAATAGATTGCAAGGACAAGGTATTGAGGTTGAAAAGGAAGGGCAGATAGTTTTTTGCTTTCCTTGTGCTAAAATTGGATGCTCACAGGGTCAGAAGAGCCGGTTTCGAAGGTTTGGCTTGTTGCCTAGACAACTTACTGTTTGAGGATGGCAGCGTAGATCTTGGACTCCAGTGCGACGCGTTGGTGTCTCAGGGACGCGCTGGCATCCGTAAGGATAGAGGTCTAGAAAATAGACAAAAGTGCAATGAAACCTACTAACTACCTGACTATACAATGTTTTATGTTTTGATAAAAAATAAAAGGTACAAAAACAACGAATATGACAAAAAGAAGACTAAGGAGAACTATGCTAAAAATGACAAGGAGAGTGAGAAAACATGCCTTTTCACCCATGAGTTGATTCTTCAAGTAGCTCCACTCAAAAAAACCTGCACACACGAAAATGGGAAAAATATTGGGACTGTTTTAGAGGACTGCCTCAATTAGTCCCCCGTCTTAGTGTTCCCACCTCCACGGATGGCTAGATAGCCACAAAGTGTAAAAAGCGATAAAGAAAGAAAGTAGTATTGCTAAGAGAGAGTACAAACAACTAGTATGCTACTCAATAAACAAAATGATGCAAAGAGTAAGCAACAATGAACAGTATCACCTTCACAACTATGAGTGGTCAAGGCAAGTAGTGGAAGGAAAAAGCTTGAGAATCTTCCAAAAGCAGTGTTGTTGCAATGAGAACGTGGTGTGGGAGCCAAAACCAGAAGCTTGTGACCAAGAAGTAGTGTAGAAGCTGTAGAATGAACTTAGAAGGTGAGAATGAGAATTGAGTAAGAGAGAGTCCAAGAGAGTGAATCAATGTGAAATAATGGATTTGAACTAGCAAGAGGGAGGCAAAAGACCCGTTTTTTGTCAATCATGGATGGAAGAGACATTACGCTTCGTGACCAACAGAGAAATGTAATGCCTTTGTAGAATCTAGGGGCAAGAATCCTGTCAAGACGATAGCGCGGCGTGTAGACGTTTGCCCGGCGCGCGCGCATCCCTAAAAGAGATTCCTCCACCGATGCAAAACGACACGGCTAGGAGGAAGGAGCGAGGTGGCAATGGAGAAATTGCATCATCAGGAATTTGCCTAGGGGTGCAAATTCGCTCCATTATAGGAGTATTGTTACAATTCTACCCATCACATGTCAATAGGTATGACTCCCTTTAAAGCACTTTACGGTAATGATGCTATTTCTTTCATGGATTTGATCCTTTCAGATAGTAAAGTATCGAGGGCTAAAGATTTCATCCAACAGTCTGGATGTTGTGAAAGCACTCAAGGAAAACTTACAGGAGGCCTAGAACCAACAAAAGTTGTATGCTGATCATCATTGAATTGAGAGGGTTTTTGAGGTGGGAGACATGGTATTTTTGAGGTTGTAGCCTTATAGACAATCTTCACTCAAAAGAAGTGGGGTGGAAGAGATGAAGCCACGATTTTATGGTTCCTATAAAATCACAAGGAAGATTGGTGAGGTTGCTTATGAGCTAGAACTTACTGTGAACAATAGAATTCACAACATTTTCCATGCGTCATGCTTGAAGAACGCCTTGGGACAACAGGTCACTCCCTCCTCGGAGTTGCCTCCACTTGACGATGAAGGGAAGTTGGTTTTGGAGCTCGAAGCCATCATTGATATGAGGGAAAAGAAGTTAAGGAAGAAGGTCATCTTGAAATATTTGGTGAAATGGAAGAATCTTCCACCAGAAGACACAACATGGGAAGGAATGGAGCTACAAATGAAAATTTGTTTCAAGTATGCTTGAACCAGCAACAACAAAACTGTAAATATCATCAAAACCCTTCAACAATGAAACTCAATCTGCAATCTCTGGATGAAAATCAGTCTCAATTCAGCAAGGTGTTATCTTTCAAACACGAAACCGAATACTTGCTAGGAGGTATGCATTCCTCAAAGCCTAAGGTCTGAAATCATTTTAGCAACACTTCGTCGTCAATAGCAATGGATACCAAATGAATAAGCAAAGCCTTGTATAAATAACACTTTGGAGAGACCTTTCAACTTCCACATTTTCCCTCCAAAAGGGATGCCCAAACTCTCTTTTAACATATTTAAATTTTAAAACACACTTAGTTCTCCTTGATCCTAGGCGTCCAAGGCAAATGGGGTCATAATAAACATTATAAAGTATTAAAATACTCCTCTTGAGGTGTCCCACTCAAAAGCTCACTTTTTTAAAACAACTTAAGTCATTACTCTAGGCCAAGGGGCCAAAATAACATTAAAATATTTAAATGACTTAAATAAATCATTTTACCAAAATGAGCCTCAAAATGCTGAAAGCCAAATATACCCAAACTGCATTGCTCGAAATAGAAAACACTCTGAACTCTTGGTACTGTAGGGACAACGCCAAAATAGGAACTTACTAAAAATATCTGCTAAAATGGTAAGTTGTTCCAAACTATTTCACCACAATCAGAGCGATTAGGCATAAATTACTAAAAATGGTAAGTCTTGGAAAAGTTCCTTGATCAAGAAAGCATGTCATACCAGCTACTTGAGAAGCTTTTCTAAAACCTAGAAAGAATCCGAGTCCAAATCTCAAAACTCAACATGCAAACCCTTGAAACACCAAAACCTCCAAAGTGGAAACCTAATTTTACCTCCATTGAGAATTTGCGGGCATCCGAATAGGTGACGGGCCATTTGACATCCCCTCGCTAGAGCGGTTCACCGAGCGATGTGTTGCTTAGTTATTGGACCCTTATTGGGCTATTTGGATTGATTAAATTGAGTGGTACTTTACGGAGAGAGGTTGATTGTTCTTGTTTTCAGAGGCCAGTGATTGGATCACAGCAAGCGTTGGCATTTCAGGAGTCCACAGCTTCTGATGGCACAGGAATATTCAGAGTTTTGAGCGAGTTATGAATTTTTAAGTGATTAAGTTAATTATTTAACTTAATGCCTTTTATTAAAGTCACATCGACTTTAATACATTTTATATCACTTAAATTATTCTAAAAAGGTGATTTAATATTTTAATCTCTTAAAATATTAAAGGGCGCTCAATTATTAAGTCAGACTATTGAAAAGAGACTTAATATAATATTAAAAGATTTAAATGATTGCTAAAAGGGCGCATCTTCTTGGAAATGCGTGCCATTTGAGTATAAAGCAATTTTAGGCAATGAGAAACTCACTTTTGATAATTTCGACTTTGCCTTGTGCCATTTCCTGTGCATTCTCCTGTGATCAGGGTTTGAACAAACTGTCATTGAAGAACGATACCTCTTCAGTGTGAGCACTCTTGAGATTGTGAAAGATCAATCGAATCAGTGCATGTTGAGAGCTTCATCCAGAGGTTCTACAGATTCAGACAGAGATTATATATATTGAGATTTCTTGTTGTGTGCAATAAATGAGGGTTTCTTCCTGGTGGCGCATCCTTCTATAGAGTCAGAGGTTTCCAGCAGAGATTCTTTCTATTCTTTCCTTGGCCGTACGGCCTACCTTGGGAATTGTCACCTTTAGAAGTGATGTGAAGTTTTAGGTTAAGCATACTCCCACTTTTGTTTGCTTTTGATTAACATCACGATTTAGCGTCGGATATTTTGAGGTATTGTATCAGGTTTGGTGAGAACTTCGAGGATCTGGAGGCTTAGTGTCCTTATTTGTTAGTTTCTCAACATTCTTGGTGAGTTGGCTATTGTTTTAAATAAAATAGCTGGAGACTTCGGTATAATGCATTATTCCTTGATCTCATTGATGCTGATATAATAACTTCTTCATTTCCATTAAATTGCTGTATTTCGGGACTTAAATATCTTTAGCCCTTCTCTTCTGTCTATAAACTTTTCTCTAAAAATCTAAAATAACACACTAAGACTTAAGAAAATATTGGGGTTTGAGGTTTGAGCTAGCAGGGCTCATCACAGTGGTATTAGAGCTCTGATCCTGCCAGCTTGTGGGGTTAGAGAAATTTATGAGGTCACACAAAGAGGGTTTTGGCAAGTTCTATTCCAGAGGGGGTCCTAGAAATCAGAGAGGTGATCAAAATCCTTTCCCACCATTTCCGTTTGAAGAACAGGAGGAGGAAATAGACTTGGATAATATGGCGAACAGGGCAGGAGAAAGTTCTCACAGGAATCCTTGGGATGATGAGGACAGAGAAGCTAAAGACGTGCTCAGAGGTATGGTTGCAGGCCAAGAACAGGTGGCGACTATTCTTCAACAACTCAGCACGAATGTCCAAAATTTGACCATTAATAGAACTCAGAATCTGGATCTAGATCGTGAAGGCAGTATTCACAGAGAGCCTCAGAGAATCATAGCTCCAGCACGCACCTTTGAGAGAGCTACATGTCCTACTTTTACCAGAGATGATGCTGAGGAAGTGGACGAAGTTGAACAGGGTGGTGAGATAAATTTTGCAGATAACATTATGGTTATGCATGATGAGTGGGATGCATTGCCACCGAGGGTTAAGGAGCACCTTAACTTCAACAGATTCATGAGCCAGAAGAGAGAACACACCAGGAGCAGGAATGACAGGTGGCCTAGACACAAGCATAATGATCTTAGACAGGCTACCAATAAGCTTACTTTGGCGAACTTTGATGGCAGTGGTAGAGTTACAGCACGTGCCTAGGTTAGTAAGCTTGATACATTCTTGACACTACGTCCCATGCCTGAGGAGGATGCCATTCGATTTGCAGCCCTTCACCTTGATGGCGTGGCACATGACTAGTGGATTCATGGTATGGCTACTCTTCATCATGACAGGATTACCTCGTACCAGGAGTTTACTGATAGATTGGTAGAGAGATTTGACAGAAGGGATCCTAAGCTATTCTTCAGAGATTTGGCACAACTGAAACAGTTAGGTAGCTTGGAATCGTACATTGGTGAATTCCAAAGACTATCTGTGATGGTGACAAGAATCTCAGAAAGAAGGCTGATCATATTGTTCATTGAGGGTCTTTTTGAGCCCATGAAAGGTTGGATAAAAGCATTTGATCCACCTACTTTATAGGAGGCCATGAGGAAAGCTCGCAGCATGGAGCTATCTACACCTCGTAAGCCATTTGGCTCGAAACCTACTACCTCATACACGGAGAATAAATCAGATCCAAAGAAGGCTGATAATGCAGATCAAAAGAAGAAATTTACAGCCCCTTTAGATCGAGAAACAATGAATGATTTACGAAGAAGGAAACTTTGTTTTTACTGCAAAGGTCCGTATGACTTTAATCATGACTGCCCCCTCAAACCTAAAGGGCAAAACAAGCACATGGAGTGGTTTTATGAGGGAGAAGCGTTGACTGATTTTTCTGATCAGCAAGCTCCAATCTATGATACAGATGGAGAAGAGTCAGAAAATGAGGCAGAAATTGTAGTAGAAACAGAATTAAAGGAGGCTCATATGTCCAGCATGCAGAGAGAGGGATCTTTCAGACTCCGTGGGATCCTAGCTGGTCAAAGGGTCATATCTCTTCTAGATACAGGTGCAACCCACAACTTCATCGATTCACGGTTAGTGGAGAAACGGGGAATTCGAACTCAGCAGTTTGAAGGCATACGTGTGAAGGTTGCAGATGGATACACTCTCAACTATGAGAGGATGATACCTGACTTGCCTTTGAAACTTAACAATTTTGAGTTCAAGGCAGATTTTTATGTTGTAAACATGGGAGGAACAGATATAGTTCTTGGCATGAAGTGGCTTCATGCAATAGGAGAATTCACGCTTAACTTGCGTGACATGGAGATGAAATTCAGCATTGATGGCACAAATCATATTCTAAAAGCCATCAAGGACAGCAACCTTAGAGAAATTTCACTCCGGAGAATGGAACGTTTGATTCGTAATGATATGGTAGAGTGGGCTGCTGAGTGCAAGCTAATGCCTTCACAGTTGGAGCATCAAGCTTCTTCTTACCATCCAAATGTGCAGGAACTTCGAATCAAACATGCGAAGGTGTTCAGTGCAATTCCACCAGGAAGACCTCCTGATAGAGGTATTGAGCATATTATAGAGCTGGATGAGGGCATGAAACCGATTATGATTACTCCTTACCGGCACTCCAAGCGTTTAAAAGATGAGATTGAGAAAACTATTAAGGAGCTTTTAGCTATGGGGCACATTAGGCCGAGTAAGTCACCCTTTGCTTCATTAGTTGTTTTGGTGAAGAAAAAGGATGGTACACTTAGGATGTGTATTGACTACAAAATGCTTAACAGGAAGACAATAAAGAACAGGTATCCTATTCCACGGATAGATGAGTTGATAGACGAGCTTCATGGAGCTTGCTACTTCTCAAAGATTGATTTGAGGACAGGGTATCATCAGATCAGAGTCCGAGAGGACATAGAGAAAACTGTGTTCAGATGTCACTGTGGACACTTTGATTTCTTGGTTATGCCATTCAGTTTAACCAATGCTCCAGCCACGTTTCAGTCTACAATGAACAAGGTTTTCCATCCTCACTTGAGGAAGTTTGTATTGGTGTTCTTCGATGACATCCTAGTTTATAGCAAATCATGGGAGGAACACATGGTTCACTTGGATGAGGTACTGAGTATACTTGACAGGGAGTCCTTGTACGCCAAGGAGTCCAAGTGTGCTTTAGGCATGGCAGAGCTTTTATATCTGGGGCACATCATCAGTGGTGCAGGAGTCAGCATGGATCCAGAGAAAGTTCGAGCCATCATCAATTGGCCTACACCTGAGACATTGACACAGCTCAGGGGATTTGTAGGATTGTGTGCCTTCTATCGTCGGTTTGTTAGTGGGTTCTCGTGGCATGCTGCGCCACTAACTGATTTGACTAAGAAGGGTGCTTTTGTGTGGACACCATTAGCACAAGCGTGCTTCGAGAAGTTCAAACTTCTCATGACTACGTGTCCCGTTTTGGCTCTACCGGACTTCACTAAACCCTTTGAGTTACATTGCGATGCCAGTGGTGAGGGTATTGGTGCAGTTATCATGCAGGATCGACACCCTATAGCTTTCGAGAGCAGAAAGCTAAGAGGTCCTAAACGGAGTTATAGTATCTATGATAAGGAAATGTTGGCCATCATGCACGCCATGGCCAAATTCAGGTAGTACTTGATTGGTAGTAAATTCACTGTGAAAACCGATCATAATAGTCTGAAGCATTTTCTTGGGCAGCGAGATCTTAATGAAAGGCAACAAAAATGGGTCAGCAGGCTTCAGTCCTACGATTTTGACATCTCCTATGTCAAGGGCACTCAGAATGTGGTTGCTGATGCTTTATCTCGCCGTCCTCACTTGAGCTCTATTACACTGGTTTCAAAGGACTGGAGACATCTGATAGTAGCAGAGTATGCTAAGGACCCATGGGCTTCTAGCATAGTAGATGGATCAGTACAGGATGACAGGTATTCACTTGTAGATGACCTTATCATCTACAAAGGGAGGATTTTATTGGTCCCAGGTTCTGAGATGAGGGACAGAGTATTGAGGTCATTCCATGATTCACCCATGGCGGGACATCCCGGTTACTTTAAGACCTATAGGCAGGTACGGGAGAGATTCTCTTGGAAGGGTCTCAAGTCTTATGTTCTCCAGTATGTCAGGGAATGTCTTGTTTGTCAGCAGAACAAGCAAGAGCATACATACCCTGCAGGTTTACTCCAACCGCTTCCTATTCCTGAGAGGAAGTGGGATTGTTTGTCCATGGACTTCATCACGGGCTTGCCAAAAGCTCAAGGGAAGGACAGCATTTTCGTGGTGGTAGATCGATTGACGAAATATGCACACTTTTTCCATGATCACTACTACACACGGCCACCAATTGGCAGATTTGATTCTTCGAAAAGGAAATTATTGGTACGGTTTGTGCCTCGCGATTATAGTTAGTGGCAGGGGACAGCGGAGTTTATGGTAACCACAGTGAGGAGTTATTCAAACTTTCTTGAGCGAGAACTCTAGAGTACCAGCTACCACCCCCAGTCAGATGGGCAGACGGAGATAGTGAATAAATGGGTGGAAGGGTACTTGCGAAATTACAGTTCAGGGCAGTAGAAGGCATGGGTGAGGTGGTTATACCTTTGTGAGTATTGCTACAATACCACCCATCACATGAGCATTCAAATGACACCTTACCGAGCATTATATGGATATGATGCTCCGAGCTTTCTAGACTTATTGCTGAGTGATAGTAGAGTTCCGGTCGCGGTGATTTATTACGGAGAACCGGGGATATTATGAGAACTTTTCGGGGAATATTCAGAAAGCCCAAAATCAGCAAAAACAATATGCTGATTAGAGACGAGTAGAGCGGTCTTTCGAGATCGATGATTTGGTGTACTTGATGCTTCAGCCGTATAGGCAGTCTACCCTTCGCAAGAAGGGCTCCGAGAAACTTAAGCTGCGATACTATGGACCTTTCAGAGTTGTCAGACGTGTGGGTCAAGTGGCTTATGAGCTGGATCTTCCGGTGGACAGTAGAGTTCACAACGTGTTCCATGTGTAGCCTCAAAAGGCATTGGGACAACCGCGTAATTCCTTGATGATTTGCCACCTGGATGATGAGAAGTGGGTTTTGATACGAGCCCATTAGGACTCGACGTCATCTTAGATGAGGGTTATCGGGGAATACTTAGTTAGAAGTGGAGAGGATCTACCCGTGAGGAGGATACTACTTGGGAGAGTAGCGGTATTCTTGACATTAGGCTTTGGTTTGCTTGTGGACAAGCAAATTGGGAAGTGATGTCCCCTCACTAGGCGGAGTTCTCGGGGAATGATGTGTTATCGTTATTGGACTATTATATTAGGCTAGCTGGATTGGTTAGAGGGTCAGTGGTACTTTCTGGAGAGGTTGATTGTTCTTGTTTTCAGAGGCCAGTGATTGGATCACAGCGGGCGTTGGCATTTCAGGAGTTCACAGCTTCTGACGGCACAGGAATATTCAGAGTTTTGAGCAAATTATGAATTTTTAAGTGATTAAGTTAATTATTTAACTTAATACCTTTTATTAAAGTCACATCGACTTTAATACATTTTATATCACTTAAATTATTCTTAAAAGGTGATTTAATATTTTAATCTCTTAAAATATTAAAGGGCGCTCAAGTATTAAGTTATGACTATTGAAAAGACTTAATATAATATTAAAAGATTTAAATGATTGCTAAAATGGCGCATCTTCTTGGAAATGCGTGCCATTTGAGTATAAAGCAATTTTTGGCAATGAGAAACTCACCTTTGATAATTTCGACTTTGCCTTGTGCCATTTCCTGTGCATTCTCCTGTGATCAGGGTTTGAACAAACTGCCATTGAAGAACGATACCTCTTCAGTGTGAGCACTCTTGAGATTGTGGAAGATCAATCGAATCAGTGCATGTTGAGAGCTTCATTCAGAGGTTCTACAGATTCAGACAGAGATTATATATATTGAGATTTCTTGTTGTGTGCAATAAATGAGGGTTTCTTCTTGGTGGCGCATCCTTCTTCAGAGTCAGAGGCTTCCAGCAAAGATTCTTTCTATTCTTTCCTTGGCCGTACGGCCTACCTTGGGATTTGTGCCTTTAGAGAGGCGTGTGAAGGGTTAGGCTGAAACGCCTCCCTTTTGTTTGCTTTTGGTCTTCCATCATTGGCGTCCATCATTTTCAGAGTATTGTATCCAGTTTCGAGGCAGGAGAACTCAGATCTGGAGGCTTGGCGTCCTTATTTGTCAGTTTCTCAGCATTCTTGGCTGGCAAGCTGGCTATTGTTTTAAATAAAATAACTAAAGACTTTCTGGTATGTTTGTTATTCATGATCTCATTGTTTCAATATAATAACAACTTCTGCATTTCAATTCTGTGAGAAATTGCTTTGTATTCCAGTTTACAAGCTTAAATATGTTGCGCCCCTTCTCTTTTGTCTATTAAATCTTCTCTAAAAAACTAAATAACACTTAAAGATTTAAGAAAATTGGGGGTTTTGAGTTGAGCCGGCCGGGGCTCATCGCAGTGCTTCTGCCCTTACTTGTTGAGAAGGAACATTACATTGGGGTTGGTTGGTAGCAACCAAAGCCGATCACAACTAGAAGAGGAATACAATCTCCATTGAGAACAAGGGTTGGAAATATGTAATTGATTTAAAGAACCAAGTCGTAAATGAGGAAGCAGCTTCCTCCGATTAGTCAGATTCAGGCTCCGAAGAAGAATGTAGAAGCATGATTTGGGTCTGATAGAGCCAAATGACGAAGGGATTTTGGAATTACAATCATGCTCGAAGGATGAAACAAATTCTCTCCATGACCTATTTTACTGGCAAATGGAGGACTATGAGGTATTTTTGTCTACTTGTAAATTTCTTGAAGCTACGACTCTCAGTGAAGAGCAATAGATGAAAAATGATTTTGAAAAGTTGGACAGTTTATATGTGTGGGATGCAATCCATGGTTGGAAAAAGACGACAGCTGTAGTAGAGGTATCCTACTTTGTAGAAGAATGCAAAATTATTGACGATATGTCTCAAAGTACCAAGAGCAAAATATTTAATCTAGAGCATACAAATACTTGTCAAGGCAAATCAACTTTCACAAAAAAAACTATAGAAAAATAAAAAGAGAAAATTAGAAAATAAGGAAAGATTGGAATGGAAAAGGAGAAAATATTATATTAAAAATTTAAATTCAGCAATTGAAGGAGAAAATAAGAAAAGGCTCGACTATATCGTATGACAAGTAAAGAAGTACATTGTATGACAATCTTACTCAGTGTGCATCGTACAACCACCATTCCCTTGCATAGTACGATCACCATCCTCTCACATTGTACAATGGGTCTTTCACATAGTATGGCATATCTCATTCGTAAGGTTGCATTAGGTGAATGGTGTATGGTTCTCTTGTTTCTTCATCATATGACCCTTGCATGCTTCCTTCATAGTACAACTTAAGGTGAAATTCATTGTCTGCATTGTATGACCTGTATCATCATTTTGCATCATGGTGTTGTGTAATGTCCCCTTCTCAATTGTGATCATTTCAGTTGACTGTTGGCCCATTTTGGAGACCCGTAGGCTACTTGGAGGGTGAAAATTAAGGTTTCCCGTTTTTGAGGAGGTTGTTGCTTGAAGTTTGGAGATTGGATTGCGGATTCTTTCTGGGTTTTCAGAAAGCTTCGCAGTGGTATGACATGCATGGTGATCTGAGCAACTTCGAGAATTTGCTATTTTTAGTAAATTCCATTTCTAGCAGTGGTCCTGTTGGCTTCAGTACAGTTGGCTCTCTTCTTTAGCCGGTTCAGTAGGTATTGTGATTTTCGGCCTTTTGATGCATTTTCTGGAGAGATAAGTTAATTTAATTAAAATAATGTTTTATTTTAATGTTATAACCCCTTGGCCTAAGCTCTATCACTTTATGTTGTTTTAAAAAAGGGGGACTTCAAGGGTGGTTATCTTATCAGGAGATAATTTATATTTTCTAAGGCCAAATTCTATGTTGGAGAAGTGGGACGCCCACTTGGTGAGAAGGTTAATTTTATTAAAAGGTAAAATGTTGCCTCATGAAATGGGACGCCACTTTTGGAGGGAAAAGGGGTAAAGTCAAATTTGAACTTGGGCGCCCTTCTTGAAGCTTCTAGAAGTCTTCTCTCAAATCTATAAAAGCATGCCTCTGCTCTTCAGTTCTTCATCTCTTGTCTTCATTAATGTTATGCTGTCGGAATGGTAACAGAGTTGCTTTGAGGAAAGCACACCTCCTAGCATAGGCTTGACTTCTTGCTTGAAAGATAGCAACTAGTTGAGAGATTAGTTTGTAGTGGGTTTCTTGCACTTGTAGTTGGGTTTCTTGCATATTGTAACCGAGTCCTTGCATTTTCAGTCAAATTTTGGAGTTGCTGGTTAGAGTTGCTAAATGTGTGTTTTGCTCATAAATTTCAAAATAAAATTATTCTCATTCTGGGTACTGAATCATTGTGTTTCCTTGTTAGGGGCGAACCCTTCTCGTCAAATTGCAGATTTTATTAACATGAAATGGATTTTCTAGAGAGAAATCGCCTCTCCTTGAGGGCCGTACCATTCTGAGCATATCTTGAATTTTGTGCAAAATAAATAAGGGTCTTTTGGAGTGGTTTCAGTGTTCCATCTTGGGCTCCATCATCAATGGAACATTATGCATTTGATTTTGGGTCAATAGAGTGAGTTTTGAGTGAGATATATGCATTTTAGTGAATTGCTAGGTTGCTGGTTATGCATTTTCAGTGCAGGTCTGTCAAAAATCAGATTAAGAAAAGTTGGTGTTTTGAGTGGGTTTGAGTCTAGAAAGTTTTATAGTGCATTGGTGAGGTAGTATACATTATTGCAGCTTTGAAGGGCCCTAATCTTGTGTTCTTGGTAGGTATTCTATCTCATTGTAAGCTGAACAGTAGTACTATTAGCATTCTCACTTCTTTCTTACTTTCTTATTTGTACTTCCCACTGAATAAGTGGAAGAGGCTGGCTTGCCGCCTATTTACTTTCAGAAATTGCATTGTACTTCAAATTGCTGATCGGCTGAGCTGTCACAAAACTCATGGATCCTTTGACCATATGCTCGTCCCTCCTCTCACCTCGGGTCTCAGGGCGCATTCTTGGTTAGAGTTACTTTCAGTCAGCAGTTTGTAGGGACCCTCTGACCATATGCTCGCCCCTCCTCCTACATAAGGTCTTAGGGCGCATTCTTGGTTAGAGTTACTTTAGTTCAACAGTGCATAAGATCCTCTGACCATATGCTCACACCTTGCCCAACATCGGGATCCTGGTGTAGATCCTTGGTTAGAGTTGCTTTCCGCATCGTTTTGGTTTTAGAGCTAACCTTAACAAGTGCGTGTTGCATTGCCTATTGTAATCAAAAATAAAAAAAAATCGATCCGATTCATTACAGTGGTATCAGAGCCATGATCCTGCCAACCTGTGCCCTACAGTAATTCAGTTGTCAGCTGAGTGACAATGATTGCAGATATTACACCAAAAGTCAGGCCAGAAAACAGCAGTCATAGTTTCCACCAGTGCCAGAAGCAGAAACCTTTTCAGAGGCTTTAAGGGAAACAGGGAAAGCAGTAGATACTGGAAAAATAGTTGAGAACATGTCAGATAGTCATAAGCAAGCCATGGATGAGAGAGAGGATAGGATGGAGAAGAAGTTTGATGGGATGATTGATATGATGTCCCGTTTGCTTGCAAGAATGGATCAGCAAGCTGCTCAGAATCATACTCCTAGTCAAAACAATGCCACAGGTGAAAATAGTGGTGTCAATGGAAACAATGGCAATGGGAGAGACAGGACTATTGGCCAACATGAGGCCACCTCTAGAGGATCAGCCTCTAGGCCACTCTTTCCTACATTCACTCAAAGGGAGGAACCACAAGTTGAAGCTTCCGTTCCTTTTGCAAATGATGCCAGGAAAGCCTACATGGAGTATGCCACCTTACCCCCTGATCTTAGAGACCAATGGTCCTTTGATCAATTCTTGAACCATAGAAACAGAAGAAACGGAGGAAGGGCTGATAACCAAGCTCCTATGGCTCCTAGAACTGACTATCAGCAAACCCTTGGGAAGGTGTCATTGGCTCACTTCGATGGAAGTGATAAGTGTTCAGCAAGGTTGTGGGTTCAAAAGCTGGACAACTACCTATCGCTAAGGCCCATGCCGGAGGAAGATGCCATAAAGTTTGCAACGTTGCATTTGGAAGGAGCTGCCTATGAGTGGTGGTACCATGGTTTGGTCACTCTTGGCCACAACCTCATTCAGACCTATGATGAGTTCACCAACAAGATGATTGAGAGGTTCGACACTAAGGATCCTGAAGTGAAGTTTAGGGAGCTTGCACAGCTGAAACAACATGGTGCGTTGGAAGCATACATTGGAGATTTCCAAAGACTTTCTGTGATGGTGCCCAACATCACTGAAAGAAGACTAGTTGTTCTATTCTCAGAAGGGTTGATGGAACCATTGAAGGGATGGGTTAAGGCATTTGACCCACCAAGTCTTGAAGAAGCCATCAAGAAAGCTAGAAGCATGGAATTGGCTACCCCTAGGCCAAAATTTTAGTCTAAGCCTTTTTTCTCATAAGAGGGACAAGAAGCATGTTTTAAATCAACCTAAGAAGTTTCCACCTAAGTTGACTGATGTGGAGCGTGAGCAACTTAGAAAGGATGGCAAGTGTTATACTTGTAAGGAACCTTGGATTAAGGGCCATAGATGCTATGGAAGAGGGCATTCTAACCATATGGGGGCCTATTCTGATTATAGATCAGAATCTGATATGTCTGATCAGCAATCTTATTTTGGGGACAGTGAGGAGGAAAGAGCCCCAGAAGAGTCCAATCATGAGCAAGGAGTTGGGGGCCCTATTGCCCAACTCTCTAGTTTCCAAAAGAACGAATCTTTCAAGGTTCGTGGTGGGATTGGTGGTCACCGTATTGTTGCCTTAATTGACACTGGGGCAACACATAATTTCATTGACGAAGGAGTGGTTGCAAAGAGAGGTCTTAAAACGGAAGAATTTGAAGGTTTCAAAGTCATGGTGGTTGATGGGTTTCATATTTCTTGCAACCGAAGGGTTCCTAACATGTATATGCAGTTGGGCAACTATGAAGTCAAAGATGACTTCTATGTAGTTACTATTGGTGACACAGATGCCGTACTTGGTATTCAATGGCTACGCTCACTTGGGGAAATCTCTCTCAATCTACAAACAATGGAGCTCAAGTTTCAATCCGATGGGAAGAAGGTAGTGCTAAGGGGAATGTCCAATGGTGATCCTCGGATTGTGTCATTCAAAAGAATGGAGAGGCTGATTCGGCATGAGCAAGTTGAGTGGGCTGCGGAATGTATGGTTTTTCTAGCTAGTCTAGTTGAAACAAAGAGGGACTATCCTCCAGATATCCAGTCTATACTCACCAAGAAGAGTAAGGTGTTTGTTGATCTACCTCTTGGGCCGCCTCCTGAAAGGGGAGCTGAGCATGTCATTGAACTCAAGGAAGGGGCCAAGCTAGTCATCACAACACCATATCGGTATCCTAAGAAGCTGCATGGATGAGATTGAGAAAACATAAAAGAACTCTAGAGATGGGTCATTCCATCACAAGAGTCCCTTCGCTCAAAGAAGAGGGCTCTTGTGAAGAAGGATGGAACCATCCGCATGTGTGTGGATTATCGCGGCCTTGAATCAATGCACAATCAAGAGAATTGATACCCTATTCCACTTAATAGATGAGCTCGCTGATGAGCTACATGGTGCCAAGTTCTTTCTAAAAAATTGATTTGAGGTCGGGCTACTATCAAACTAACGAGGGTTTAGATGTTGAAAAGACGACTCGATGCCACTCATGGTCACTTCGAGTTTTAGTCATGCCATTTGGCGGTTGACTAATGCCCTACCACTTTCTAGTCTCTTGTGCATGAACAAAGTCTTCTAAGCAGTTGAGGAAGTTTGGTGTTGATCTTTTGATGATATCCTCATCTTCAACAAAACATGGAAGAATATCCCCAAAGCACTTGGAGGAAGTGCTTAGCATCCTAGAATTAGGAAAGCTCTGTTTACCAAAAGAATCAAAATGTGGAATTTGGAATGAAGGAGACACTTCCACCTGGGTCACATAATCGCTACTGGCAAGTGGAAAGTTGATCCTGAAAAGGTCAAGGCGATAGTTGATTGGCCACCTCCAGAGAAGTTGACTCAATTGAAGGGGTTTTTTGGTCTTTGTGGCTTTTACCGAAGGTTTGTGAAGGGCTACTCTCAAAGTGCTGCTCCTCTTACTAACCTCACTAAAAAGGGGGATTTCTTTTGGTCAGAAAAGGCCCAAAGTGTTTTTGAAAAATTCAAGAAGATCATGAGTTCTTGTCCGGTTTTGGCCATATCGGATTTTTCCAAGCCTTTCAAGCTACAATGTGATGCATCAGGAGAATGTGTTGGTGTTGTTTTGATGTAGGATAAGCATCCCATTGTGTTTGAAAGTAGAAAATTAAGAGGTGTTGAAAGGACTTACTCCATCTATGACAAAGAAATGCTTGCAATCATGCATGCATTAGCTAAGTTCAGACAATATTTGGTAGGGAGCAAGTTCGTTGTCAAGACTGATCACAATAGTCTCAAGCACTTCATGCATCAAAAGGACTTGAACGAAAGACAACAAAAGTGGGTGAATAAGCTTCAAGCTTACGATTTTGATATTGAGTATGTCAAGGGGAAAAACAACATTGTGGCGGATGCACTATCTAGAAGGCCTCATTTGAGCTCATTGTGTGAGCTTACTGCTGATTGGAAGGAGATGTTGCTTGCTGATTATGCCAAAAATCAGTTTGCAACCAGCATCATTGAAGGTACTTTTCATGATGAAAGGTACAAAGTGGTTGATGGTTTGATACACTACAAAGGAAGAATCTTTTTGGTGGCCGATTCTAAGCTCAAAAAGAAGATTTTGATGACATTCCATGACATCCCACTTGTTGGTCATCAAGGTTATTTCAAGACATAGAGGCAGATTCGGGAGAGGTTTTCTTGGAAAGGGCTGAAAGAGGAAGTCCAACGCTACATCAAGGAGTGTCCCACTTGCCAGATGAACAAAAATGAGCATTCTCTTCCAGCTGGTCTGCTTCAACCTCTTCCCATTCCCAACCAAAAATGGGAAAGCATATCAATGGACTTCATCACTGGGTTGCCAAAAGTTCAAGGCAAAGATTGTATCTATGTTGTAGTCGACAAATTAACAAAGTTTGCTCACTTTTTTGCCATCACTAGATCATTTTCAGCAGCTCAAGTTGCAGATTTTTTTTTTCATGAAATGTTTAGATTGCATGGGTTGCCGAAAAACATTGTGAGTGATAGGGACAGCAAGTTCTTAAGCACTTTTTGGCAAGGAGTCTTCAGGATGAGTGGTACGGTGCTCACTCCAAGCACTAGCTATCACCCTCAAACTGATGGACAAACGGAAATAGTGAACAAGTGGTTGGAAGGCTATCTTAGAAACTATGTCTCGGAGTAGCAAAGGGCATAGGTGAAATGGCTTCACCTAGGGGAGTATTGCTACAATTCATCCTTCCACATGTCAATAAGGATGTCTCCATTCATGGCTCTCTATGGTTATGAGGCTCCTAGCTTTGCTGATTTGGTGTTTGGCAATAGCAAAGCCTCTTAAGCCAAGGATTTGTTGCAGCAAAGTCAAGATATTTTGAAGTCCTTGAAGAACAACCTTCAAATAGCACAAAATCAGCAGAAGATGTACGCTGATCAGCAGCGTGTTGAGCGTTCATTTGAGGTTGGAGATATGGTTTATCTTCGGCTTCAGCCTTACAGACAGTCTACTCTCAAGAAGAGTAGAGCTGAGAAGCTCAAACCTCGCTTCTATGGGCCATTCAAAGTCATCAAAAGGGTTGGGGCAGTGGCTTATGAGTTGGAGCTACCGTCAAGTAGCAAGGTTCACAATGTCTTCCATGTGTCTCGCCTCAAGAAGGCACTAGGACACAATGTTGTTGCTTCATCATAGTTGCCTCCCTTGGACAAAGAAGGACAGCTGATTTTGATTCCAGAGGAGATTATTAATTTCAGAGAGCGTTCTTTGAGAAGAAGAACAATCAAAGAATACTTGGTGAGGTGGAAAAACTTGCCTTTGGAAGATGCAACTTGGGAGAATGAGGAGATTCTGCAGCATCTAGACTTGCGATTGCTTGAGGGCAAGCAATCTTGGGGAGGGCGGACTGTAATGTCCCCTTCTCAATTGTGATCAATTCAGTTGATCGTTAGCCTATTCTGGAGACCCGTAGGCTACTTGGAGGGTGAAAATTAGGGTTTCTTGTTTTTGAGGAGGTTGTTGCTTGAAGTTTGGTGATTGGATTGTGGATTCTTTCTAGGTTTTTAAGAGAGCTCCGCAGTGGTATAGCTCACATGGTGTTCTGAGCAACATTCTGAATTTACTATTTTTAGTAAATTCTATTTTTGGCAGTGGTCCTGTTGGCTTCAGTACAGTTGGCTCCTCTTTGCAGTCAGTTCAGTTGGTATAGTTGTTTTTGGCCTTTTGATTAATTTTATGGAGAGATAAGTTAAGTTAATTAAAATGATGTTATATTTTAATGTTATAACCCCTTAGCCTAGTTTGATGACTTAAAGTTGTTCTAAAAGGGGGACTTCAAGGGTGGATGCCTCATCTGGAGGTAGTTTAATATTTCTAAAGGTCATAAATCATGCTTGAAGTGGGATGCCAACTTTGAAGAGGAGATTGTTTTAAAATAAGGTCAAATGTTGCCTTCTTGGTTTGGACGCCACTTTGGAGGGATAAGAGTCAACTCAAATTTGAATAATGCTTTGACTGGTTTGGGCACCCTTCTAGATGCTTCTAGAAGATGCTTTGAAAGGCTACATAAGGATACCTCTTCTCTTCATTTTCACATCTCTTGTCCACCATACTGTTATGCTACTGGATTGATTTCAGGCAAAGCTTCGAGGAAAGCATACCTCCTAACACTTGGCTCATCTTCTTACTTGAAAGATAGCAACTAGTTGAGAGATAGATTGTAGTTGGGTTGTTTTAGCATTGTACTTGAGTTTCTATCATCTTAGTTCAGTTTTCTTGCATTCTAGTCATGTTTTGGAGTTGTTGATTATCATAGCTAATTGTAAGTTTTATTCATAGATTCAAAAATAAAAATATTCTCATTCTAGGTACTTTACCAATCTGATTTCTTGTTAGGGGCAACCTTGAGTGCCAAATTGCAAATTTTATTATCAAGAGTTGGATTTTATGGAGCAAAATCACCCCTCCTTGAGGGCCATACCTTTATGGACATGCTTGGAATTTCGTGCAAAATAAATATGAGTCTTTGGGGTTGGTTTTATTATTCCTTCTTAGGCGTCATCATCCTAGGAGCATTATGCTTTTTGTCTCATGCATTTTGGGTGAGTTTTGAGTGAGTTGTGAGCATAATAGTGAGTTGTTGAGTTGTTGGTCTGTGCATTTTTAGTCAATAATCAGTTATATCAGATTGTGGGAATTCATTAGTTGAGTGAGAAATTGATTCTAAGTGATCTTGCGAGCATTAGAGAGTAGCTAAACATTATTGCAGAATTAATAAGCTTCTAATCTTGTGTTCTTGGCAAGCACTCTATTTCATTGTAAGTTGAACAGTAGTACTGTCAGCATTCTCACTTCTTCTCTTGTTACTTACTTGTACTTCCCGCTGAATAAGTGGAAGAGGCTGGCTTGCCACCTATTTACTTTCTAGTCAAGTAATTCATAGGGACCCTCTAACCACATGCTCACCACTCCTTGACACATTTCTTGGTTAGAGTTACTTTCAGCTCAACATGCATAAGATCCTTTGGCCATATGCTCGTCTTTCCTAGACGCATTTCTTGGTTAGAGTTCCCTTTAGTTCAGCATTGCATCAGATCCTCTAACTATATGCTCACACCTTTCCCAACATTGGGATCCTGGTGTACATCCTTGGTTAGAATTGCTTTCCGCATCATTTTGGTTTTAGAGCTAACCTTAACGGGTGCGTGTTGCATTGCCTATTGTAATCAATTTTTTTTTTTTTTGGTCCAGTTCATTACAAAATCCAATAGGGTGCTAAGGTTGGCTAGAGGGTAACTTGCTCAAGACTAGATGTTCTAGCTTATGATCACACTCAAAATCAAGATGAACAAATGCATGCTCAACTTTTGATAGAATTTCAATCTTGATTTGTAATGTCTCTCCTATTGTGTGGGCTACTTTCAAGGGAAAATCCTCTGGTAATTCTATGTCCACTTGCTCACCAAAAAAGGATGTTTCAAAACATAACATGTAGACAAAGCCTAGTAGAAAATAGATTGATAATCATTTAAAACATTTGCCTTGAAACCCTACCATATTATTTAGTCTCAACAAGCATGCACAATTCAAAGCAGATGAATAAGATGAGATTTGAAGAAAGGGGCCAAACAAAATACAAGATATAAAAAAATGTAGAGGAGAGGACCCGGTAGTTGAGCACCCTAACTTCGCGCTTCTAATTATCCTACGTGGAAATTTCAAATCACTCCCAATTTCTTACAACAACTTACTTGGCAAGTCCCTTGCTTATAACTAAGGTTTTAGGGCCACATCATCAAATATGATGCCACATCAACATGCTTTTTGTCAAGGTGTCCAAAAAGGCCCAAAAAAAAGTGAGACCAATACTTGTGCATTCACAACATGTTTTATTGAGTGCTGATGTGGCATCACATGATTGGTTACTTTTGAGATCAAAGGAATACATTTTGTTAATTATGGGTAGTCATCATCAAGACTAACTACTTTAAAGTCACAACTAGTGGTCCAATATTGATAAAAATATTGGGCATTATATAAATAAATACTATCGCAACAATTGAAACATGCTCAAGTACTAGGTCCTCTCCCCTATATTAAATTGGTCGTAAGCAAGCACACAAATATCTCATTTGAATAAATAGTCAACTTGAACAGGGCAAATGAGTACGAATATTAGTATAAAATATTTACACATACCTCTACAAAATATAAGACACCAAATGTGTATGCACAAACTATATCCACATGCTTTATTTGATCATCATGCCTAAGAACCAAGTATGTCAATTTTTGTAGCATTTCAGGAGGTGTAGTTTGTCCAACCAAGGATGCTACAAAAAGAGAGGCAACACAATGATTAGGATTTAAATTTCAACTAGTCATCTTATCGAGCAAGTATCATTATCTATGTGCATATTCCAGACTCACATTGAGGACATAATTGCAAAATTTTGTGGTAATCCCAAAGTTAAACTTTGACTCATTAAATATAGGATTCTTAACTATATTCAAACTCTTTCATAATTGATGAGCAAAGAATGAATCTTTTGAGATACATTCATATTAAATATTCCAAATATGTTATTCTAAAACTGTGGATAGAAGGTTGGCAAATAAATAATGAAATTTGACGAAAATGATACTTGATGAACTCATTTGGCCAAGCACAAAGACTAGATTGAAATAATGGCCTTGAAACATAAGGTTGTAAATGAATGTTAAGTTAGAGATTTGAAGCTTCCAGATTTCTTAATTATTGGAAAATAAATTTCTAGATCATCCAAATCTTTGTCACTATTCTTCCATAAACTTGTTTTCCAATATAGATTTAAGACTTCGTTCATTAAATTTATATTAGAATTACAATTGTTTTACCCCAAGAAAGATTTTCCTTCCCAATGGTGATGTACTCGCTTGCATTTTCAAAAACAATACCAGACCAATTTAATATAGTATAAACTGCAAGAACAATTGCACCTGTTGGGTGATTCATTAGGAAAGAGTTTATACAACCATTGAAGGAAAACCAGCGTACAAAAAATAAAAAATAACTTAGACACAAAGTAAGTTTTTCAATCTTATAAAAACTAGAAGTTGTTAAAGTATTTTCCAAGGGAACCAAATGTTGGAGACAATGAGTTTCGCCTTGTTTTAAAGGTAATCATGATTAAGAAAACAAGCATTGCATGCAACTATAGAATGAAAAATGTATTGAATGTCTTATAGACCAACCACATCTCCTTTGCATGCAAACATGACTACCATGTTAATCACCAACTGTCAGGAGTAATTTGATAAGGTGGAGCTCGTAACTCATGTCTTCTCCCTGACAACTTGTCACTTGCAAATCGTTTTTTGTGTTCTCTCTTGCCTTGAAACACTACAATAGCCCTTGACAACCTTTAGATAAAATGCAACACCAACCACAGATCGACAAAAATGTTGAATAAATATTTTGACATAAAAAATGTGCACCTTTGCCTACAAAACTAAGAAGCACGTAACAAATCTAGAAAAAAATGCATTCATCATTGTCAAACCCTAATTTATTCATTGTTTAACAATCGAAACCTTTGCAATAGTTCCCGACACGAACTAAAAATCAAATAAACTAATCCCTATCTATAAAATATAAACCAAACAAAAACTCCAATTTTTTATTCCTTATTCTAATTCATAATCCATGGGTGATATATATGAACAAGGAAAACCAAATAAACGTAAAATTCACCTCACACTAAAGTCCACGTGAAAAAACAAATAGGGATTAACGCTTGTAATTCAATAATATTATATGTGAAAACAGCCATTGATAAATAAATGTTATTTTTCTTTAATGTAAGATAGATTGATATATTTGAGGAATAGTATTTAAAGTATGTTTTCTTGTTCACATAATTAAGTAGAATTTATTAAAATATAATGATAAAAAAAAAATTATTCAAAAGATTAGGAACATTTTAGTAATAGTTTCATTTGAATAGATATCTATTTGTGATTAATATCATACGCAAGGAATCTTTGATTTAGCAATGAGTATAAGACCATAACCATGAGTATAAGATCTTAACGTCCATAACTCTTCTTTCTAAATTTTAATAATTAAATTCTTTGAAATGACCACCCTTTAAATATTTTTATTTAAAATTATGACCATATATAAAAAAAAGTATGTTATTTTTATAGTAAATTGTAAAATTGATTTATTAACAATTATATATAATTTTTTGTATTAATGATTTTGATGGTGAATTAGAAATTGTAATCTCAAATATTGATGCAAACAAAATTGTATACAGTTATTATTACAAACTTTACAATTTATATAAAAATAAAGAATTCTTAATACTAAATTAGAATGAACAAATATAATTTATTTATTTATTATTTATAAACATAAACATCAAAAAATTATTTATGTTTAATTATCATCCATTTTACAAATTTGAACATCATATTTTGAATCCGAAAAAACAATAAGATGTTATGATATTTTGTGAAGCGCTATAAACCCATTAAAAATGAAATTAAACTAAATATAAATTTTATCAATACAAAAAAACTAAATATAAATTTAAATATGTTATATGTTATATATAACCAACACACATATTCCCAGTACATGTGTGGGGTATATATATATTATATATCCACATGGTCTTGAGAGGAAATATATAATATATATACCTCCACCTGTGCGGTGAGTTAAAGCAAAGGTACTCTTCCCTATTCACAGGCACTGGGAAAAGTATGGCGGATTCACAGAGTCAACTTTTATTGAGCACATACTTTATGATAGCTTTCATTTTTATATCTCAATGCAAAGCTTCTTCTCTGAAACCCCAAATAGGCAACCCGCAAGAAGCAGCTCTTACAGTACAATTTTTTCTCTTGGGTTTTTCCTTTTTTCATTCAATCTGATAAAAATCTAAAGATTTCATCTGTTGGTTTTTTAATGAATGCGTGTATTCTTTTGTAGCAGACAGGGGAAGCGGGGAAATTGGGCAGCTGTTCATACACAGTACAGATAAAGACGAGCTGCTCTCCATTCGCAGGGACAGACGACAGAATTAGTATTGCATTTGGGGATGCTTTTGGAAACCAGGTGTACGTAGCGAGACTCGATGACCCGACCACCGACACCTTTGAGAGATGTTCCACAGATTCCTTCACAATTTTGGGCCCCTGTGTTTACAAGGTCTGTTATTTGTACCTGATGCGTATCGGATCTGATGCATGGAAGCCAGAGTGGGTTAAAGTTTATTATGGTCGGAGTCAATCTGCTAGCTTCTCTTATGAAATGTTTATTCCTGATAATGTTTGGTATGGATTTGATTTCTGTAATACTGTAGCCCAACAGTCTGCTCTCAGTATGTAAGATCTGGGTATTGTTGTATGTGGGATTCAAGATATTGGGTTCTTCTTGGAAAATTGTGGGCATCAGAAGTTTTATTTGGGTGATAAATGAAGCATCATGTTTTGTTAGGGTTTGAACTTGATCTGGAATGAATGGAAATGTTTGGGTGATTTCTGTCTTTTTATGTTTTGGTAATGAATTTGGTCAAAACCCCTGATTTCTCAAATTCTTTTGGCTGTTTCTACTTTTGCTGTACTACTTGCACAATGTTTTCCCGTGGTGTCCAGGACTTCAAATAAGGACAGAATATGTTTATGTATATTTTTTTAATTGAATAAAACGAATCAGATTTGATGTACTTAGGTTATGGTCTTATGGAGGAGTCGTTTTGGTTTTTTATGAAAGTATTTTAACTTAAAATAAAATAATTCTTTCAGAAATATTTCAAAATTTGTTGGGAGAAATTCAAAAATTACAGATTCTTTCTAATAATAGTTTGAAGACAAAAGAAAAGTCTTATCAAATCTATCTTTCAATTACACATCAGAATTAAGGGTGTGAGGTTGAATAGAGTAGAGTCTAACATTGTTTAAGTTAGATTTTTGGGATTTTTTTGTGTTAGGTTATTTGGGTGCAGTTGTGTTGGATTCTGATTGGCAACTTGGTTGCAATTGCAGTGTTTTTGTTCCGTTTAGGAATTGTTTTGTAAGTTCAGAGTTGTTCAATCTCGTGTAGAGGGTTTGTAGCCCCTTCAAGTTCAGAGCTGTTCTATCTCTTGTAGAGGGTTTGTAGCCCCTTCAAAATCAATTGATCTTAATAAAAAATTATATAGAAAATTATTTTTTGTAATATAATGCAGCCTCATTATTTATGCTTAGTGATTAATTTTAATTTTTAATTTAATTAAGAACATATTCAACTATTAAGTTCAATTATTATTTTAATCTATCTTAATGAAATTATTTATTTCAAAATTATATAGGGGAGAGAGCCCAATAGTGGGGCACCCTAACTTTATGGGTCAACATAGCAATGAACATGCAACATTGACATTAAAAAATTATATCCCCGAGTGGCCAAGACATGAAGACGTGAACAATTCAAATATTTTGTTTCACCCACATAGATCGAGAAAAAAAGTGTCATCAACATGCTTTTTGTTGAGGGGTCATAATAGACCCCCAAAAAAAGTTAGACCAATAGTGGTGCATGAAGTCATGTTTTTTAGTGCGTCAATGTGGCATCATATGATTTGTTGCTTTTTGAATGTAATGGGCATATTTTGTTCAACTATCGGGTCCTCTCTTACAATTACTAGTTCCATACTTTTAAAATATTTGGTTTTGAATGTACATGTACGATGACAACTATTGGTACCCGCACCACTATTGGGCCCTCTCCCCTACATATTGTAACATTTAATGTAAGATTAGAGGCAAATGGTGCATCAAACCATTAAGACATAATCTCACTTAATAAATAAAAATGTTAGAAGTATGTGTGAAGCAACAATTTTCATCTCTATGATATATATTAAGTGAGATTATGTCTTAATAGTTTGGTGCACCATTTGCCTCTAATTTTACACTAAATGTTACAAATGACTTTGTTAGCACCCATCTCTATTCTAGTTCTCATTTTTTATCATTTTAAATGCTATTACACTTGTGGCCCTATCCTTTGAACAAGATTGCAAATGGTAGTTTCGCCAATATTTGAAAACTATTCTTCCTTGTTTAGCCCCCAATTTTCTAGCCCATTATGCATGTAAACCTTGTCCTACTTCGAAACAATTATTAATGTCAAAAAATTGAACTTTATAGAGAAATATTAAATTCAATTCATTGAAATATATTTTCATAGGGGAATGCCATTGTATCAAGTGCATCTCATAAGTAGTGGCAAGACAAAGAGGGCCTCCACTAAACCAACAATAGAACCCCTTGCATGTAACATGTCAACCTTGAGGACTTACACCCTAAAATCTTACCTTTTTGAGGGTAACAATACCTTACGATTCATTCCTTTTTCACAACTATTATTCATGTTGGATCATTCATAGCATACAATGAAAGAGAGTATTATGGGGGAACATAATCTCATTGTTGTTAATACCATTGTCTATGTAGCTTATTACTTAACAAATATAACATATATTAAACTCGCAAGCTCTAGACAATCCTGGAACTTGAGCTTTTGATGCAACTAAACCCTCACAAACCAACTTTATTCACAATGGTTGTTAATTATTATTCAAGGGTTATGCCTATTTGGTCTCACAACGTTGACTATAAAGAAAAAAGATTTGAATTGTAAATTGCTCAAATTTGAAACATCTTACAAATATAGTTGCAACATTGAATTTCAAATAATCAAAATTTAAAGTTATTTCTTATCAAATTAACAAAAATTGCACAAACAAAATTAAATAAATTATAAATAAATAAATTCTAGGAATTTAAGTAGCAAAAAATAAGGAGGATCCCAAACAAAAAAATAAATTAAATCTTTGAGAAGCCACTTGACACTAGATCATCAAGGGATCCTAAATACGACATATTCTTCACATATCCTTACAATGATATTCACCTTCTTTATATATACCTCCTCCCAACAATATAATGGAGAGGTAAAGAACTAAACCCATGTAGGCCTCCTAATTACCTAATACAAATCAATGACCCAATATAACTAGCTTGAGAGATTGTGCCCCATATCGACAACTCTATCCACCTATATAAATTATAATATCATCCCTAAGTACGTAACATGGCATCCCTCCTTGGCATGTTTTGTCCTTGAAACATGAGGCAAATAGTAAGACCATTACAAGTCATTACGAATATGATGGCATTTTTTGTCATCCAACTATCTATAAATTATCTTCACAACGATTTTAGCTTGATGTTACCTAGATCCCATCCTTGATCCACACTTCACTGTACTCATTTGATTTCATTCTTCATCATATTATGTCCTTTTTTGTTAGCCATTACTTATATGGTAACACTAATTTTTGTAATTGTTACTTTGATTCCATAAAGATCCATAGTGATTAATCTATTTATTCCATCTAGTATCGTTCATTCATGATGATTTCCTCCATGATTCTTACCTCTCACAATGATATGGATGTTTATATATTACACACTTTGCTATCTTTGGAAGCTTTTTTGATTCTTCACCCTTTTTTGACATTTTTTTGTTGCCTCGTGAAGGAATTTTTTTTCCTCTTTTCTCTTTACATCTTGCTCATCTTGTTTATCCTCTAATTTTGCAATGCAATCTTTAATATATTCTTGAACTTGCTTTGTCTTAACTTTTCTTTGATCTACATTATATAATATCCTACAATATAACATTTTTCCTTATATGCTAAAGCTTCATGAACTTCTTTCGCGTATTAATGTTTGTTGTCCCCAAAAATTCTAACCAACAACATCCAACTCATTCATATCCAAGAACAGTATCCAACTCATTTACATCCAAGAACAATATCCAAATCATTCAAAGCCAAAGCATAAAAAATTGAATGTGAAACATATTTATCCACAAAGAGCTTCGCTCTGTAATACATGAAACCCTCTAAATAGACCTTAAATGAAGCTAGAAGAAGATAGTTGGTAGTGCAAATGGAACCGTGCATTGATGCAACATGGGTGAGACTTAATCAACTCCTGGAACCTCTCCATCCTCCTTGAAATGTTTCATACCTTGCACTTGGTCCCTACTACGTGGTGAAATTGAATGGGCCTCTTGTTAGCAACGTGGTGTTTCCAACTTTTAAAACTCTGCAAAACACTTCATGAAACATGGAGAAACTTCATGAACCAAATGTTAATCATGCACCATGTTAAGCTATTTCCTCCATACAACATAGAGACCCTAAACTCATGGTGTGTGAATGGAGAGAAGGAGAAGAGTCAAAGCTATCTCATTTTGGTGTTGAATTAGCAACTTGTTTTCTTCACTCCCTTTTTTGGCGCCTAAGGCACTTGAGCAAATAATCATTATCAAATATCTTAATGCATTCGAAGACATAGGTTAAAAAATTAAACTTCGCGAAACTTTCAAAAGCTTTCCTTGTAATGTTTGACCAGTTGAGGCAAAATATTAACAATAACATTTAAATGAAAAAAATTGAATTCCATTGTATGAAGTGCATCTCATAAGCAGTGGCAAGCCAAAGAGGGCCTCCACTAAACCAACAATAGAACCCCTTGCATACATAAGATACTAACATGTCAATCTTAAGGACTTACACCCTAAAATCTTACCTCTGTGAGGGTAACAATACCTTATGATCCATTTCTTTTTCACAACTATTATTCATGTTGGATCATTCATGGTATACAATGAAAGAGAGTATTATGGGGGAACACAATCCCATCGTTGTTAACACCATTGTCTATGTAGCTTATTACTTAACAAATATAATATATATTAAACTCGCAAGCTCTAGACAATCTTAAAACTTGAGCTTTTGATGCAACTAAACTCTCACAAACCAACTTTATTCATAGTGGTTGTTAATGATTATTCCACTTTTTAAGGGTTACACCTATTTGGTCTCACAATGTTGACTATAAAGAAAAAATATTTGAATTGTAAATTGCTCAAATTTGAAATACCTTAGAAATATAGTTGCAACATTGAATTTCAAATAATCAAAATTTAAAGTTATTTCTTATCAAATTAACAAAATTTGCATAAAATTAAATTAAATAAATTATGGGAATTTGGGTAGCAAAAATAAGGATCCCAAACAAAAAATAAAATAAAATTGAGAAGCCACTTGACACTAGATCTTCAAGAGATTCCAAAAACGCCATATTCTTCACATATCCTTATAATGATATTCACCTTCTTTATATATACCTCCTAATAATATAATGGAGAGGTAAAGAACTAAATCCATGCAGGCCTCCTAATTACCTAATACAAATCAATGACCCAATATAACTAGCTTGAGGGATGTGTGCCCCATATCGACAACTCTATCCACCTATATAAATTATAATATCATCCCTAAGTACGTAACATGGCATCCCTCCTTAAGCATGTTTTGTCCTTGAAACATAAGGCAAATAGTAAAACCATTGCAAGTCATTACAAATATGATGGCATTTTCTATCATCCAACTATCTATAAATTATCTTCACAACAGTTTTAGCTTGATGGTACCTAGATACCATCCTTGATCCACACTTCATTGTACTCATTTGATTTCATTCTTAATCATATTATGTCCTTTTTTGCTAAATAGGCATTACTTATATGGTAACATTGATTTTTATAGGTGTTACTTTGATTCCATAAAGATCCATAGTGATTAATCTATTTATTCCATCTAGTATCATTCATCCATGATGATTTCCTCCATGATTCTTACCTCTCACAAGGATGTGGATGTCTATATATTACACACTTTGCTATCTTTGGAAGTTGTTTTATTCTTCACCCTTTTTTGACATTTTTTGTTGGCTCGTTAAGAATTTTTTTCCTCTTTTCTTTTTACATCTTGCTCATCTTGTTTATCCTCTAATTTTACAATGCAATACATTCTTGAACTTGCTTTGCCTTAACTTTGCTTTGGTCTACATTGTGTAACATCCTACAATGTAACACTTTTCCTTCTATACTAATGCTTCATGAACTTCTTTCGCATATTAATGTTTGTTGTCCCAAAATTCTAATCGACAACATCCAACTTATTCATATCCAAAAACAATATCCAACTCATTTATATCCAAGAACAATATCCAAATCATTCAAATCCAAAGCATAAAAAAATTGAATGTGAAACATATTTATCCACGGAGAGCTTCGGGCTATAATACATGAAACTCTCTAAACAAGCCTTAAACAAAGCTAGAAGAAGATAGTTGGTAGTGCAAATGGAACCACACATGGATGCAATGTGGGTAATACATAATCAACTCTTGGATCCTCTTCATTCTCCTTGAAACATGTCATACCTTGCACTTGGTCCCTACTAAATGGTGAAACTAAATGGGCCTCTTGTCTGCAACATGGTATGTCCAACTTCTAAAACTCCTGCACCATGTCAAGCTATTTCCTCCATACAACACAAAAATCCTAAACTCATGGTGTCTCAATGGAGAGAAGGAGAAGAGTCAAAGCTATCTCATTTTGCCATTGAATTAGTAACTTGTTTTCTTCACTCCCTTTTTTGGCGCCTAAGGCACTTTAGAAAATAATCATTATCAAATATCTTAATGCATTCTAAGACATAGGTTAAAAAATTAAACTTAGCGAAACTTTCAAAGGCTTTCCTTGTAATATTTGACCAGTTGAGGCAAAATATTAACAGTAACATTGAAATCTTTTCATAGGGGAATGCCATTGTATCAAGTCCATCTCATAAGCAATGGCAAGCCAAAGAGGGCCTCCAATAAACCAACAATAGAACCCCTTGCATGTAAGATACTAACATGTCAACCTTGAGGACTTACACCCTAAAATCTTACCTCTGTGAGGGTAACAATATCTTATGATCCTTTCGTTTTTCACAACTATTATTCATGTTGGATCATTCATAGCATACAATGAAAGAGAGTATTATGAGGGAACATAATCTCATCGTTGTTAATACCATTGTCTGTGTAACTTATTACTTAATGAATACAACATATATTACACTCACAAGCTCTAGACAATCCTAGAACTTGAGCTTTTGATGCAACTAAACTCTCACAAACCAACTTTATTCACAATGGTTGTTAATGATTATTCCTCTTTTTAAGGGTTACACCTATTTGGTCTCACAATGTTGACTATAAAGAAAAAAGATTTGAATTATAAATTGCTCAAATTTGAAACATATTACAAATATAGTTACAACATTGAATTTCAAATAATCAAAATTTAAAATTATTTCTTATCAAATTAACAAAATTTGCACAAACTAAAATTAAAAAATTAAATTAAATAAATAAATTCTAGGAATTTGGGTAGCAAAAAATAAGGACCCTAAACAAAAATAAAATAAAATATTTGAGAAACTAAGATGAATATTGAATATTTCATAAGCCACTTGACACTAGATCTTTAAGAGATCCCAAACATGTCATATTCTTCACTTATTCTTACAATGATATTCACCTTCTTTATATATACCGCCTAATAATATAACATAGAGGTAAAGAACTAAATCCATGTAGGCCTCCTAATTACCTAATACAAATCAATGACCCAACATAACTAGCTTGAGGGATGTGTACCCCATATCAACTACTCCATCCACCTATATAAATTATAATATCATCCCTAAGTACGTAACATGGCATCCCTCCTTGGCATGTTTTTTCCTTGAAACATGAGGCAAATAGTAAGACCATTGCAAGTAGTTACAAATATGATGGCATTTCTATCATCCAACTATCTATAAATTATCTTTACAATGGTTTTAGCTTGATGGTACCTAGATCCCATCCTTGATCTACTTCAATGTACTCATTTGATTTCATTCTTCATCATATTATGTCCCTTTTTGCCATGAATAGCCATTACTTATATGGTAACACTGATTTTTGTAATTGTTACTTTGATTCCATAAAGATCCATAGTGATTAATCTATTTATTCAATTTAGTATCATTCATCCATGATGGTTTCCTCCATGATTCTTACCTCTCACAATGATGTGGATGTCTATATATTACACACTTTGCTATCTTTAGAAGCTTTTTTGATTCTTCACCCTCTTTAGACATATTTTTGTTGGCTTGTGAAGGAAATTTTGCTTTTCTCTTTTCTCTTTACATCTTGCTCATCTTGTTTATCCTCTAATTTTGCAACGCAATCTTCAATATATTCTTGAACTTGCTCTGCCTTAACTTTGCTTTGGTCTACATTGTGTAATCCTACAATGTAATGTTTTTCCTTCTATACTAAAGCTTATTAACTTCTTTCACATATTAATGTTTGTTGTCCCCAAAAATTCTAACCAACAACAACCGACTCATTCATATCCAAGAACAATATCCAAATCATTCAAAGCCAAAGCATAAAAAAATTGAATGTGAAACATATTTATCCACGGAGAGCTTCAAGTCTTCAAATTTTTGAATATCCTTATCCTCTATGTGATTGTCCTTGATTTGCTTTGCTTGTACCTATAATTGCTTGGATAATTCCATGTTGATGAAATTGTACTTGTTAGTAGTGTTTACAAAAACAATAACCTTTGCTTTTCGAAAACATCCATGAAGTGAAGGATTGAATCTTCCTTCCTTGAAGATAAAA
>VDFB02281551.1:0-20332 GCA_007258455.2 Sequoia sempervirens
ATTCATTCCTTTTTCACAACTATTATTCATGTTGGATCATTCATAGCATACAATGAAAGAGAGTATTATGGGGGAACATAATCTCATTGTTGTTAATACCATTGTCTATGTAGCTTATTACTTAACAAATATAACATATATTAAACTCGCAAGCTCTAGACAATCCTGGAACTTGAGCTTTTGATGCAACTAAACCCTCACAAACCAACTTTATTCACAATGGTTGTTAATTATTATTCAAGGGTTATGCCTATTTGGTCTCACAACGTTGACTATAAAGAAAAAAGATTTGAATTGTAAATTGCTCAAATTTGAAACATCTTACAAATATAGTTGCAACATTGAATTTCAAATAATCAAAATTTAAAGTTATTTCTTATCAAATTAACAAAAATTGCACAAACAAAATTAAATAAATTATAAATAAATAAATTCTAGGAATTTAAGTAGCAAAAAATAAGGAGGATCCCAAACAAAAAAATAAATTAAATCTTTGAGAAGCCACTTGACACTAGATCATCAAGGGATCCTAAATACGACATATTCTTCACATATCCTTACAATGATATTCACCTTCTTTATATATACCTCCTCCCAACAATATAATGGAGAGGTAAAGAACTAAACCCATGTAGGCCTCCTAATTACCTAATACAAATCAATGACCCAATATAACTAGCTTGAGAGATTGTGCCCCATATCGACAACTCTATCCACCTATATAAATTATAATATCATCCCTAAGTACGTAACATGGCATCCCTCCTTGGCATGTTTTGTCCTTGAAACATGAGGCAAATAGTAAGACCATTACAAGTCATTACGAATATGATGGCATTTTTTGTCATCCAACTATCTATAAATTATCTTCACAACGATTTTAGCTTGATGTTACCTAGATCCCATCCTTGATCCACACTTCACTGTACTCATTTGATTTCATTCTTCATCATATTATGTCCTTTTTTGTTAGCCATTACTTATATGGTAACACTAATTTTTGTAATTGTTACTTTGATTCCATAAAGATCCATAGTGATTAATCTATTTATTCCATCTAGTATCGTTCATTCATGATGATTTCCTCCATGATTCTTACCTCTCACAATGATATGGATGTTTATATATTACACACTTTGCTATCTTTGGAATCTTTTTTGATTCTTCACCCTTTTTTGACATTTTTTTGTTGCCTCGTGAAGGAATTTTTTTTCCTCTTTTCTCTTTACATCTTGCTCATCTTGTTTATCCTCTAATTTTGCAATGCAATCTTTAATATATTCTTGAACTTGCTTTGTCTTAACTTTTCTTTGATCTACATTATATAATATCCTACAATATAACATTTTTCCTTATATGCTAAAGCTTCATGAACTTCTTTCGCGTATTAATGTTTGTTGTCCCCAAAAATTCTAACCAACAACATCCAACTCATTCATATCCAAGAACAGTATCCAACTCATTTACATCCAAGAACAATATCCAAATCATTCAAAGCCAAAGCATAAAAAATTGAATGTGAAACATATTTATCCACAAAGAGCTTCGCTCTGTAATACATGAAACCCTCTAAATAGACCTTAAATGAAGCTAGAAGAAGATAGTTGGTAGTGCAAATGGAACCGTGCATTGATGCAACATGGGTGAGACTTAATCAACTCCTGGAACCTCTCCATCCTCCTTGAAATGTTTCATACCTTGCACTTGGTCCCTACTACGTGGTGAAATTGAATGGGCCTCTTGTTAGCAACGTGGTGTTTCCAACTTTTAAAACTCTGCAAAACACTTCATGAAACATGGAGAAACTTCATGAACCAAATGTTAATCATGCACCATGTTAAGCTATTTCCTCCATACAACATAGAGACCCTAAACTCATGGTGTGTGAATGGAGAGAAGGAGAAGAGTCAAAGCTATCTCATTTTGGTGTTGAATTAGCAACTTGTTTTCTTCACTCCCTTTTTTGGCGCCTAAGGCACTTGAGCAAATAATCATTATCAAATATCTTAATGCATTCGAAGACATAGGTTAAAAAATTAAACTTCGCGAAACTTTCAAAAGCTTTCCTTGTAATGTTTGACCAGTTGAGGCAAAATATTAACAATAACATTTAAATGAAAAAAATTGAATTCCATTGTATGAAGTGCATCTCATAAGCAGTGGCAAGCCAAAGAGGGCCTCCACTAAACCAACAATAGAACCCCTTGCATACATAAGATACTAACATGTCAATCTTAAGGACTTACACCCTAAAATCTTACCTCTGTGAGGGTAACAATACCTTATGATCCATTTCTTTTTCACAACTATTATTCATGTTGGATCATTCATGGTATACAATGAAAGAGAGTATTATGGGGGAACACAATCCCATCGTTGTTAACACCATTGTCTATGTAGCTTATTACTTAACAAATATAATATATATTAAACTCGCAAGCTCTAGACAATCTTAAAACTTGAGCTTTTGATGCAACTAAACTCTCACAAACCAACTTTATTCATAGTGGTTGTTAATGATTATTCCACTTTTTAAGGGTTACACCTATTTGGTCTCACAATGTTGACTATAAAGAAAAAATATTTGAATTGTAAATTGCTCAAATTTGAAATACCTTAGAAATATAGTTGCAACATTGAATTTCAAATAATCAAAATTTAAAGTTATTTCTTATCAAATTAACAAAATTTGCATAAAATTAAATTAAATAAATTATGGGAATTTGGGTAGCAAAAATAAGGATCCCAAACAAAAAATAAAATAAAATTGAGAAGCCACTTGACACTAGATCTTCAAGAGATTCCAAAAACGCCATATTCTTCACATATCCTTATAATGATATTCACCTTCTTTATATATACCTCCTAATAATATAATGGAGAGGTAAAGAACTAAATCCATGCAGGCCTCCTAATTACCTAATACAAATCAATGACCCAATATAACTAGCTTGAGGGATGTGTGCCCCATATCAACAACTCTATCCACCTATATAAATTATAATATCATCCCTAAGTACGTAACATGGCAACCCTCCTTAAGCATGTTTTGTCCTTGAAACATAAGGAAAATAGTAAAACCATTGCAAGTCATTACAAATATGATGGCATTTTCTATCATCCAACTATCTATAAATTATCTTCACAACAGTTTTAGCTTGATGGTACCTAGATACCATCCTTGATCCACGCTTCATTGTACTCATTTGATTTCATTCTTAATCATATTATGTCCTTTTTTGCTAAATAGGCATTACTTATATGGTAACATTGATTTTTATAAGTGTTACTTTGATTCCATAAAGATCCATAGTGATTAATCTATTTATTCCATCTAGTATCATTCATCCATGATGATTTCCTCCATGATTCTTACCTCTCACAAGGATGTGGATGTCTATATATTACACACTTTGCTATCTTTGGAAGTTGTTTTATTCTTCACCCTTTTTTGACATTTTTTGTTGGCTCGTTAAGAATTTTTTTCCTCTTTTCTTTTTACATCTTGCTCATCTTGTTTATCCTCTAATTTTACAATGCAATACATTCTTGAACTTGCTTTGCCTTAACTTTGCTTTGGTCTACATTGTGTAACATCCTACAATGTAACACTTTTCCTTCTATACTAATGCTTCATGAACTTCTTTCGCATATTAATGTTTGTTGTCCCAAAATTCTAATTGACAACATCCAACTTATTCATATCCAAAAACAATATCCAACTCATTTATATCCAAGAACAATATCCAAATCATTCAAATCCAAAGCATAAAAAAATTGAATGTGAAACATATTTATCCACGGAGAGCTTCGGGCTATAATACATGAAACTCTCTAAACAAGCCTTAAACAAAGCTAGAAGAAGATAGTTGGTAGTGCAAATGGAACCACACATGGATGCAATGTGGGTAATACATAATCAACTCTTGGATCCTCTTCATTCTCCTTGAAACATGTCATACCTTGCACTTGGTCCCTACTAAATGGTGAAACTAAATGGGCCTCTTGTCTGCAACATGGTATGTCCAACTTCTAAAACTCCTGCACCATGTCAAGCTATTTCCTCCATACAACACAAAAATCCTAAACTCATGGTGTCTCAATGGAGAGAAGGAGAAGAGTCAAAGCTATCTCATTTTGCCATTGAATTAGTAACTTGTTTTCTTCACTCCCTTTTTTGGCGCCTAAGGCACTTTAGAAAATAATCATTATCAAATATCTTAATGCATTCTAAGACATAGGTTAAAAAATTAAACTTAGCGAAACTTTCAAAGGCTTTCCTTGTAATATTTGACCAGTTGAGGCAAAATATTAACAGTAACATTGAAATCTTTTCATAGGGGAATGCCATTGTATCAAGTCCATCTCATAAGCAATGGCAAGCCAAAGAGGGCCTCCAATAAACCAACAATAGAACCCCTTGCATGTAAGATACTAACATGTCAACCTTGAGGACTTACACCCTAAAATCTTACCTCTGTGAGGGTAACAATATCTTATGATCCTTTCGTTTTTCACAACTATTATTCATGTTGGATCATTCATAGCATACAATGAAAGAGAGTATTATGAGGGAACATAATCTCATCGTTGTTAATACCATTGTCTGTGTAACTTATTACTTAATGAATACAACATATATTACACTCACAAGCTCTAGACAATCCTAGAACTTGAGCTTTTGATGCAACTAAACTCTCACAAACCAACTTTATTCACAATGGTTGTTAATGATTATTCCTCTTTTTAAGGGTTACACCTATTTGGTCTCACAATGTTGACTATAAAGAAAAAAGATTTGAATTATAAATTGCTCAAATTTGAAACATATTACAAATATAGTTACAACATTGAATTTCAAATAATCAAAATTTAAAATTATTTCTTATCAAATTAACAAAATTTGCACAAACTAAAATTAAAAAATTAAATTAAATAAATAAATTCTAGGAATTTGGGTAGCAAAAAATAAGGACCCTAAACAAAAATAAAATAAAATATTTGAGAAACTAAGATGAATATTGAATATTTCATAAGCCACTTGACACTAGATCTTTAAGAGATCCCAAACATGTCATATTCTTCACTTATTCTTACAATGATATTCACCTTCTTTATATATACCGCCTAATAATATAACATAGAGGTAAAGAACTAAATCCATGTAGGCCTCCTAATTACCTAATACAAATCAATGACCCAACATAACTAGCTTGAGGGATGTGTACCCCATATCAACTACTCCATCCACCTATATAAATTATAATATCATCCCTAAGTACGTAACATGGCATCCCTCCTTGGCATGTTTTTTCCTTGAAACATGAGGCAAATAGTAAGACCATTGCAAGTAGTTACAAATATGATGGCATTTCTATCATCCAACTATCTATAAATTATCTTTACAATGGTTTTAGCTTGATGGTACCTAGATCCCATCCTTGATCTACTTCAATGTACTCATTTGATTTCATTCTTCATCATATTATGTCCCTTTTTGCCATGAATAGCCATTACTTATATGGTAACACTGATTTTTGTAATTGTTACTTTGATTCCATAAAGATCCATAGTGATTAATCTATTTATTCAATTTAGTATCATTCATCCATGATGGTTTCCTCCATGATTCTTACCTCTCACAATGATGTGGATGTCTATATATTACACACTTTGCTATCTTTAGAAGCTTTTTTGATTCTTCACCCTCTTTAGACATATTTTTGTTGGCTTGTGAAGGAAATTTTGCTTTTCTCTTTTCTCTTTACATCTTGCTCATCTTGTTTATCCTCTAATTTTGCAACGCAATCTTCAATATATTCTTGAACTTGCTCTGCCTTAACTTTGCTTTGGTCTACATTGTGTAATCCTACAATGTAATGTTTTTCCTTCTATACTAAAGCTTATTAACTTCTTTCACATATTAATGTTTGTTGTCCCCAAAAATTCTAACCAACAACAACCGACTCATTCATATCCAAGAACAATATCCAAATCATTCAAAGCCAAAGCATAAAAAAATTGAATGTGAAACATATTTATCCACGGAGAGCTTCAAGTCTTCAAATTTTTGAATATCCTTATCCTCTATGTGATTGTCCTTGATTTGCTTTGCTTGTACCTATAATTGCTTGGATAATTCCATGTTGATGAAATTGTACTTGTTAGTAGTGTTTACAAAAACAATAACCTTTGCTTTTCGAAAACATCCATGAAGTTGAAGGATTGAATCTTCCTTGAAGATAAAATGAATGTACTTGTGTCCATCTTTTCTTCTTCATTGTCTTCTCCTACTGTTCTTTCTTTTTGTCCATCTATTTAAGAAAGACTGTTCTAGTTCTTCCATTAAAGAAGTGTAATTATAATTCAACACATACCAATTTTTGAAGAGCACACAGGAAATACTGAGAGGGGGGGGGGGGTGAATCAGTATTTCAAAACTTTTTAAAACTTTAAACCAGATTTAACATGTAAATCAGAAATCAGAACATTATAAGCATCAACAAACACCATAAATAAGACAAACACCAGGATTACGTGGAAAACCCTTTCGGGTAAAAAACCACGGCAAAATATTGCTTTTATTTCTCCAAGAGGGCACCAACCCTGTTACAAAAGTGAGCACCAACTCACTGGAAGCTCCAACTCCCACGAAGCACCAACTTCGATTTCTTTTGGTGAGCACCAACTCACCGAGAGCACCAACCCTCCTTCGAAGCACCAACTCCGAAAACACAGAAGCTCCAACTCCAGTGGCTGAAGCACCAACTCCAGACTTATGTAACAAAGCTCCAAAACACTATTTCAATCATTGCCGTCACATGTATTGTGAGGCACACATCCACGTACACGCTGCCCAAAAATCTCTTAAAAGATATTTAGTACTTCAAATCTGAACACTCAAAATCTTTCAACTCAAGCTCAGCTCAACCATACAATCTGCCCAGCTTGACTCAGTGAAATTGTAACATATATCCCCTCATTACATATGCTTATCAAAATCAATCACACAGCCTTCACTACTAAATAACAGTCAACTCTTCACATCCCAACCAGACAGCTTCAGATTTTCATTCATAAACAAAAACTCTTATCTCTTAAAAAAAAACTTGAACTCGTCCAAACAGCAACAACATCATACACCTATATCAAGGCTACTTCATAAACTTTCAGATCACGTCTTCTCTTAAAGCTGGGTAAACACAGCTTGACATTGTTCTAATGTAAAGTCATAAGTTTCAAAATGCAAGCCCAGCCCCTGTTCTTAGCTCATAAACAAGTCTTCAAAAATGAACTTCCGAGTCCACTGCACAATCTTCAAATTCAATCAGATGACTGAATCACAGAGAATCAACACTTAGATATCTGCAACCAATAAAATCAGATCACATAACAGGGACTCCATGTAGACCTTTCACTCTTCAAAATGAATGTTCCTTTTGCTTGGTCTTTGAATGCATCAACCTCACACCTCACACATGATACTTCTCTTGTCTTCCATTTCATTCAACTCCCATTCACACATCTACATAACTTTCAACACAAATCTCAGGTGCAATGATTAATACATTATAACTCAGGTTACTCCACCAGCACAGCTTCCACTTTTTCAACAGAAACTATCCCACAACCTATGTATAGTCTTTTCAGATATCCTTTCTTCATACCGTGCCCAAAGAGAACACACAATCTCCCCTTTTTTCAGCACCAAAAACAGGCAGAGTATCTGTCATTTTTTAAAACATCCAGCATATATATTCAGCATGATCGACTTCAGAGCACTTACTCCACTCGCTGCACCATACACCAATAAAGTCTCTGCAGTGTCAGAAATAAAAACTCCATAAAAAAGATATGCTCATTTTAGCCGCACCACTCATAAAAAAAGTAGCCGTCAGAGAGAAATGAAGACAAGTATGTGTAGTAAAAAGAACGTCTCTGCCATAAATCAATTCCTCCTGAGGAATTCACGTCTTATGAAAAGGGACCCATTTTTTATTCTCGTATATGCACCCAGGCCACGAACTGATGCAAAAAGGAGTTAAGACCTAAAGCCTTCGATAGCCAAAAATTTGACCAAATAAACTGCCAAGGAATACACGTCTCCAACAAAAGGTCCGCTGCATTAAAAAAACGTGGCTCTGTTGCAGCATTAAAAATCGGGTGATTTTTAATAATCATAGTTAAAGGCTTCTGAAACCATTACTAAAATAAATCTGACATCCCCTGTAGCGGACAGAATATTTTCGATAGAATATTTTCTCAAATCAAAAGAGAATTTGAAACCAACGCTGAAAGAAGCATTACTCATAAAAGCATCACCAGAAATAAACCAAATTAAGTGTCTCAACATAGAATTCAGTAACGTTTCTGAAGAAAAAGAAACACTCCAGATTTTCTGCAAAGTAACCGATGCCATAAAAGGAGAAGACGATAAAAATAAATCACATCGTTAGCATTGACTTCTGCTGGCAGAAAGGCAAATATTAGAATCCAAACATTATAGAGTAGCCGCCTCCACAAGCTCAAGACACCCAGTCGATAGGAGATAGCACAATATGGATTTTACCACATTAATAAAATTTGTGCCATATCATTGCTAGAAAGAACGCAGAAGGTTCTTCAAATAAATACACTTCCTCATAAAAGAACACGTCCTTTCACACATGTTGACTCATTCTCAGAAGAGCCAGAAAATACTCAAATTTAAAAGCTGACTTGGCAAAAGATGAAACGTGCCAAGAGGTTTATAAAGGCTTTCAACAAGGATATGATATTACTTTTAACCACCGCCACTATAGAGATAAAATATGCCAAGAAGTTTATAAAAGCTTTCAAAATATCTCCAAAATGATCAAAATGCCACGTAGCCAAAGAATATTCAACTTGGGAAGACTTTTCAATGCTGGCTGAAGAAAACTTAAACAAAAATCAACACCTCATAAGATAGCTGCCACCTCATCCTTAGAAGTGAAATTTGTCTCACATGAAACCAACTTTTTGAAACATATAAGACCATCGACCTCTTGAAAAATTGACTTTTCAACAAAGCTGAGAGAGCAAGGACTTTTCAACATTCAAACCAAGAAGCTCCACTTGGCATAAATCTGACTTTTCAAACCAGCACCTCCAGCTGACACCTAGCAGCTGAAGCTAAAATAAAGCTACCTTATACAAATAAAGTTACATTTTTGAAACATAAGCCTCCGAATAAATTAAGACCATCACTTTATTTGACTTTTCAAAAATCTGTGCCACCTCATCCTTAGATAGATTGAAATTTGTCTCATTCAGCAAGGAATAAAAGCTTTATGAATTTTTCACAAACTCAAGCCAACGCACCAAAAGAGTTCATATAGGACAAATTAATGCCACCTCATCAAAACAGATGACTTTTCTTTTTAGAACATAGAAGACTATTCAAAGCTGACAAAATGTTGATATGGCATAAGATGCTGACACAACAGATAACCAGACAGCTGAAGCACATGACCAAGTAGGCCAAGTAAACATACAAGCAGCTCAACCAAACTCACAGGCAGCTCAAGCTGCTCAAGCACCTCAAGCACCTCAAGCAGGCAACTTGGTAGCTCAACCTTGACATCAATGACAAACTAATTCCAACATTTTTAGCTTCACTTTTTAAGAGTAAAAAATTATGTTTTCCAATTTATCATGTCACCATAAGTTTTTTCATATTAGATGCACCATTTCAATGCATATCTATTTCCATCAAAAGTAGGACCCCTCATCAAAACTAGTGCTTTAAGAAAATCTTTCAATATATCACCTTTCTATCACATCATTGACCTAACTTTGATCAAATCCTTTCAAGGTGTTATTAACCTCAAAACCAAAAATATAAATTTTGAACCCCAATATTTGATGAGCTTTCTAGAAATGTAAATATAGAAAAATTCCATAATTTGTGGTATGTAAAGCAAAATTATGAAAAACTTAAAATTGCAATCACTCACTCGATATTGATGACTGTAAGTTTAATTTTTTTACTATTTCTAATTGAATCTTCCAACTTCAATAAAAAATTGTCATTATCAAATTTTCAAACACTAAGCTTTCACTTCACCTTTGCCCAAATCATAGCTCTAAAACCACTTGTTAAAGCCCACACATAATAATTGAAATAATACAATGTCAAAGATAGATCAAACATACCACAAGAGATGGTCATGGACCAAGATGCCATAACATCCCATTTATGCAAAAATAGAATAATTCTTAAAGTAAGATAACATTCTACAATATTCCTTATAGAAGTCATTCCATGCTACTAAACCCAAGAGATTTGCATACCATACTTTTCGCATATCCTTATAATGATATTCATCTTCTTGTTTAGACCTCCTAATAATATGAATGGAAAGATAAACCATTAAACTCATATAGACCTCTTAATTGTTAAATATCATCCAATATAACTAACTTGAAGGATGTGTGTCATATGTAAGTGACTCCATCCACCTATATATAACATATTATAAGATATAAAGAGCTTTTGGTGCAAAAAAATCCCTCACATAGCAATTTTCTTTCACAATTGTAATCAGTATCCCTCTCTTTATAGGTTACACGTATTTCAGTCTCAATGTGTAGTATAAATGGGGTTACACCTATTTCAGTCTCAATATGTAATATCAATGGCTCAAATTTCAAACATGTTGCAAATATGGATGGAACATTCGTTTCAAATAACCAAAATTTGAAGCAGTGTCTTATCAAGTTAACAAAATTTGCACAAGGAAAAAACTAACAAATCTAGGTAGCAAAAAGTAGGAGGAAAGATCCCGAACAAAAATTAAAACTAAAAATTTGAGAAACTATGAAGAATATCAAATGCAGGCAACCTTAAAGGCCAAAAAGTTTTCCGAACTTCAAGCTATAATCACCTTAGCACAAATATCTCGCTTAGTCAATAATGGCTTTGAAATGCAATTGACATAATCTAAATGGTCCTAACTATATATCATTTTTCCATATTACAAGGGCAATCGTCAAGCAAAGATGGACACACGGCCAAAGTTGCATTGAAAACCACCAAAAGTACGTGAAACAAAGCAAATGTGCCACTTGATAGCTTCATGTCCCAACAAAAATACCACTTCCAAATTAATGTGGCCTTAGGTCACTTTCATTTTTTAGGACTAGAATGTGTCAATTGATAGTTTCATGTCCCAACCCAAAAAGCGCTTCCAAATTGATGTGGTATCTCATGCACTCAGATTTTTTGATTGGACCTTTTTTCTGGGGGAAGCTGATCATGCACTCAGATTTATTGATTGGACCTTCTTGTGGGGGAAGCTGATAATGCACTCAATTTTTTTTTATTGGACCTTTTTGTGGGGGAAGCTGATCCAAACACCGCGTCTTTGATGTCTAGTACTTTCCACCAAACCTACCCTCATCCCCGAGACAATGAGCCTCGCGTAACACTTACTACTTTGGCATGCTCCGCCTCTAAGCAATCAACTGCATAAGAGTATAACCAAATATGGAAGAGCATTACATTGGCATAATGTCGAAAATAAATGGAATTCAACAGTTTAAAACAATAAAAAGTTGTCAAATTATATGGAATTTAAAAAGCAATCTACTATTAGTCTATTTGTAGAAATAGACAATAATTTATTTTTGTTATTTCGACTCAGATATAGTGCAAATAGATAAATATAAACATTGAATATTATAAAAATATTAATATAAAAAAATTGATCTCTTCAAAATAAACTTTTTACTCACCTAGGAGGGTTTATATAAAAAAACAACTGGCTGACCCTTGTTCAATCATGGAGCATGGGCTGCTATTTTAGGGGGGGCCTATATTTTTACCTAATAGGTATATAAATTAACAGAAAAACACTCATTCTAGTTTGAAATTTAATTTCTAAAAGAAATCTATTCAAAGTAAAACCTAAATAAAACTTAAAATATCCTAACCCTAACCTTAAACCAAAAATTCCGGTCTGCCTTTGCTTTCAATTTTCTCCCTAAATGTTAACATATAAAAAACTAAGGAATTAGACAACAAATATGTCTAGTCTGACTTTCCTTTGTATTTTTATTTCTAAGCGCAAAGATGAACCAAATATAGATACATATAAAAAATCAAAACCACTCTTACAATAGATAAAGAAAAATACACAAAACAGCATGACAAATGCAGTAAGTCATGATTAATCCCAGGTTTTTGGAGTGCAATGCTACCATGATTTGGTCTCACATAGGATAAAACTTTTGAAAGATAAACAATAAATGTTGACGTAGAAACAAGATCCTTTGTTATAAGGTGCAATGACCTATTTTATCCATAAGCTCATAATTTCTGTATATTGTTTGTAACATAGTCAAACAAGTTTGTCACATTGATTTTGTGCTAGCAAGGTCTCACACTCAATATAACGCCTTGCTGTATTGTAGACATATATCAGGAGTTAATACAGCAGTCATTTAGTATTGGATAACATACGAACTCTACCCTAATCATCAATGTAACTTACCACATATCAACATAGTTAAATGTCATCGCTCCTTTCATTTTGAAAGCCTGGATACCCAATCACTTCAAAATACATTTCAGCCTCAACCAGTGTTCCCACCATTGCAAGAAAATTTGAAAAAGTGTACAACAGTCCCTAAGAAATGTCTCAATGTTCAGTAACAAAATAAAGTGTACATATTGCACCCCTAATTTCCTTGGTGACGCATTGGCCTATAACAGACAAAGGTCATATCCACAACTGAAAAAATTATATGTTACTTGGTTATTGCAGAAACTGCTACAAACCTACAAACAATTTGCCCAATCAAACCCTCGATTTTGGAATTAAATTTGCAACAGAAATCACTAAGCCAGTCCACTGACATCTAAATGGTGGATCAAGAATAGTCTTTCACATAGTTCAACTTCCATATATGTTCCTACTTAAAACCAAAAAATGGGAATAAAAAACTGAATTACTATTATACATCCTTGTGTTGATGCTTAAACAGATTCAGAAGCTTGCATCTATGGTGATCCCTATGAAAGCTGAATGGAATTTTGATAACTGAAGAAGTTGCAGATTGTAATAATGTAGTAACAAGATAAATAACAGAATAAGTCACCAGGCAAATAATAAAAGAGTTATATTCCATAAGTTATAGATAGTAGTTTAGAATCATATCATCACCATAGGAAGTCAGAATCATGGGGATGTACAGTCTCAATAATCTTATGGCTTTTATGAGTCACTTATAGCATCTATAAGTCGGCATTTTTATATCAGTTTAGAATTGTGGAGCTATAACTTGTCCAAATACACCAACAATCATTACTCTTTGAGTGTAGGAGACCACCAAACTAGAGCTCTATGGCTGTGCTGCTAGCTCCGACCTACATTAAATCTAGGTCTACAATTCACTGGAGTTGCCCCTCCCAATGTTTTCACATTCACTTAAACGCATAGCAGAAAAAATCTTGAACCAGAGCATAGATACAAAAAATATCATGGAGCGCTTGGGCAGGACGAGAAGCGGCCGAGGTTTTCCAAACTCCGCAGAGGCGGGAGAGGAGGATTTCGACACAGAAGATGACGATGGCAGGGGGAAACAGTTGTTTGGGGCCTGCGCTGTTTTGGGTGGGCCTATGTTGGAGTTTTTTAGAGGCCAGCAGGAGGGTGAAGAGGGTTGCAGATGCTATATTTCCAGAGTGGGGGATCCTGCGCGCTCGGGAGGAGTCGTTGAGGCCTGCTTTGTGTGTGGCATTGATGGAGCTTACACGGTGGTTAGGGCTTCTCCCTTCGTTTGGTGGGCTTAGATTCCTATGGTTTCTTGGAGAGTTTGCTTCTCTCCTTCACTTTGGCCTCTGCCTTCTTCTGGGACCTATTTTTTACTAGGGAGTTCGGATACTTGCTTTAGTTCTGTGGGACTGTGTGGAAGCTGGCACTGCCCCGACTGGGTGAGCTTCACGTTTGGTTATTTTAGGGCCTCTATGGATGTTGTTTCTTCTCCGTCCCTTTGGCAGAAATATGGAGGTTTCTCTGCTCCTCTTCGGCCCTTGCTTTTCCTGTCTGGGGGTTTTGCTATTAGTGATTTTTCTGCAGGGATGTCTGGAAGTTGTTTCTGCCCTGACTGGAAGAGCTCATTGTGTGTTTATCTGAGGGTTGCTATGAATGTCTCAGCTTCAATTTTGTCCCTTTGGCATAAAAATGTTGGTCTAACTGCCTCTTTTCTCTCCTTGTATTCTGAAGTGCATTTTGTTTTTCTGGGAGAGGCTCTTTTGCTTGGGATTCCTTTGGAATCTCTTAGGGCTGTGAGTTTATTTATTTTGGGGTCTGTTTTCCTTTGTTTACATCTTCTGACCTCTGGGCATCGTTGTGGTGAGGGTTTTGTTGTCCTTCGCCGTGTTGGTTCTATGGCTTTGTTTTTTAGGCTTCTTTTGGTGCATCTTGGGGTTACTCTAGTCTTTCCTATGGAGGTGGTCCTATCTTCTATTGAGGGGGAGATGGATGTGGCTGGATGTGACCTGTCTCCTATAGAGGTGGAGTGGGATGCTACTAGTTTTGCCTAGAAGTGTTGCTGGGGGGTTTGATGAAGCCCTGTTTTGTGGTTCCAAGGGAGTTGTTGAGGGCCTTCCTGTTGTGTTCTTTTCTTTATCTTCTATAGAGGTGGAGATCTTGAAAAGTAAGTTTTTCTATGAGATGTTCACTCCCAAAGTTAATGGATGTTGTTGCCACGATGATTTGGAGGAGCTCGGGTTTCTTTCCTATAGAGGTGGAGAGAACAGATGGTTCTTGAAGTACACTGGTGGAGCCTTGTGCTTTTGTGATTTCCTTTCCTATAGAGGTGGAAAGGGTGGTTTGCTGGGTTCTGATACTTCTGATGTTGGAGCTTTGTTCCTGATCTGTTTTTTGAAAGTTGTATTCTTGGGTTTAAGGTCTCTATCAAACACTGGTTTAATGGGTTGTTGGTCCTGTCAAAACCAATGGATTGTTCTGGGTTTAAGGTCCCTGTCAAAACCTTGTTGTAGTGGGTTGTTGGTCCCATCAAAACCAAAGGGTTCAAGACCCATGTAAAATCTTGGGTTGTTTGCTGGCTGTTGACTGGCTGTTTCTCTATTTCGCTGGTGGATTTTATTGTTTCTTATCTTTGGGCAGCTTGACCATCTTAGCTTGGGTTTTGGGTCCCTTCAAAACTTGATGGTTTCGGGTCCATTCAAAACCTGTTTATCCACTAATAAAAAACAAAGGGATCAGGTTCAACAAGGTATATTATTCATGGCCCTCAAATTTTTCTGTTTTTATTCAAACAATTAACAGGGAATCTGTATTCATCTGAGCTTTAAAGTTAAATATAACAATCAGATAAACCTAAATCACACAACTAGTGACATAACCATCATAAAAAATGAATATACAAACACAGTCACATTTGATTACATACATGGCCATACGAAACAATTCTGTCACCACAGCAAAATTAAAACCTACTATCACAGCAAAAGTATAGATAATTTGGGATGTTGTGAATTCAATTTGAGTTTTAGCTAAAGATTTTAAAAAACAAATTTTCTATTAATGCCCCTCTTTTTTCTTTATTACCTAGTGTTACAAACACCTCTGATAAAACCCAGAAATAACCTGTTGCAATAAACATTACCATCCCCAGGACCTGTAACAAATAAAAGCTTAACAAAATTCACCATTTACTTTCAATGATGAATGCTTTGCCATCAATAATGTGTGTCTGACCATAAGCAAAAAAAATTGATATCAACAAATGCAAAAGAGAGCCAGATTAGTTCCACTTGGGTCAAAGATAACTACAACACTATATAACTTCCAAAGCCTGTAAGATATCATTTTCAATGTCTTCGAAATCCTCAACACCACAGCTAAATCGAACTAAATTGTCCTTAATACCAATACGGGCTCTCTCCGCAGGGCTCTGGTCCCTGTTGAAAATATTTACCGAAGTTAGCTGAAGTGCATTCAATTACAAAACCATGCCTCTGCATGCATATGTTAGTTTCCTTACAAAGATAAGAAATCTCATAATGCAAAAAAAATGGCATTGTGTCATGAGGAAATCAACAAGCAAACAATAATAAAAGTCGAACTCGAGTAGAAATCAAGTTGAAAAGGGGCATAAACATACCAGTAAGAAATAATAGTTGGCTGCTCTACAAGGCTTTCACAGCCTCCTAAAGAAGGGGCAATGTAAGGAATTTTTAACGAATCGATAAAACGGGATGTAGCCTCCAAGTCTCCAGCAATCTGCACAACAATGGTCAACAATATAAATATATACAGTTCTTGACTCCGGTCAAGCACGCATCCCAACTTACATGATGCATACAAATGCAACATTGAATAGACACTTGCCTCAAAACTGATCACACCGCCAAATCCGCTCATTTGTCGTTTGGCAATGTGATGCTCTGGATGACTTTCAAGGCCAGGGTAATGCACACGAGCAACCTGAAGAACACATGGAACAAGGTGAAGTAAATCATAACATGTCTACTGACCCTGACAACTGTATCATAAACTGTTATTAATAATCAATATAAAACAATGTATGAGACTGAAGGTCTAATCAGAAAGAAATTGTTTCTGGTATGCCCTATTTCCCAATGTCAACTGTAAAATTAATTAGAACTATCAATAGAGAATCTACACTGTATTCGACATCATGTTTTCAAGGTTCTTTCACACAATGTAAATAAACTATCAACAATCTAGTAAATAGACTTATTAGCTCATCAATGATTGGAAAATGACATGATGGCTGTTGACTAGTTGTATAAATGCCCTGGATACCCCTATATTTAGAGGAAATGATAAGGACCAATATTTTGCTCAGAATATGAGTTCAAAAATATTACCACAACCTTTGCAGAGGCAACAAGTCATTTTATGAGTTGGTATTTCATCCACTTTAGAACTCTCTTTATTCTTTGTATGTGGGTCAACTTACTTGACTTGAGCATTCCTCAAGCAGAAGAAGCCCCAAGGCATCTACCTAACTTACTTGAAAACTGAAACTGTATTTATCAGAACAAACTCTATCAAGTTAAGTTCATCACTGAAACTGTTCCAGGAAACATGTGATACTTCTGAGCGGTAATTATTTTTTGGTAAATGTTTGAATAAATTAAGATTTACCAGTTGACGATACTTGTCTAAAATATTGGTCAGATATTGCATAACAAATAACTGATTTCATAATCTTTTACCAATATTAATTTGGATTAAGTTAAAAAACTGCACTCCTTTGAAACACTCATCTACAACACAAGTGTTTCTCAGCTTATGAATTTCAAAGATTTACCAACAATAGTTATGTGTTTCATTCTATGTGGGGACTTTTCATTTGAGTTTTTTTCGGAAAAACACAAAAGTAATAAAAAATAAAGAGGTGTGAGGACCCTAAACCTTAAAATGGCATTATAACATTCAAAACCAAAAAAGGAGCTCTCATTCGTGTCATTTTGCAAAATGTGAAGAGAAGAAAAAAGAAGAGCACAGCTGTGAGAAACCAAGTGAAAGAAGGGAAGAGAAGTGAGTAAAGGGCAAAAGAAGACCAAGTCTCCATCATTTGAGATAAGTTCATTATTTTTTGTTTATTTTTACAAATTCTTTTGCATTCTTTTTTTGTTTTTGTCAAAATTCTAAATACTTAGGAGGGTTTTTTGTTTGTTTGTGTTCTAAGTTTGCTCTTGCAGCTGTCATTTACATTTTCAACCGAAAAAAAACAATGAACACAAGCAACAGATGAGGGTAGTGAGTGTCGAAAAATTAAAACTTAACAAGCATGCCATGGAAGTTTTTCAAGGAGTGTGAGTGTTTCAGGAGCACCTAGTTCAAAAAATCCATTTCAATGCCATTCTAACCTCTCGAAAAATAGCAAAGGGTCCATTTAATCCAAAAAACCTCTTTTACAATTTGCAACAGCCATAAACACTAAGAAAAAAAAATTCAGGGGGGAGTAGAGTATGGTTGTGTCATATTTACAAGGTGGACTATAAGGGCAGCTACACAAGAGTTTACTCCCATCTTTTAGGCATACCTTGTCAAGGGGTAAAAGCATGTAAAACCATAACATTAGCTGAGAAGGCTGAGGTGACTAAGTTGTACATAGAGGGTGAAGCCAAAAAAAGGAAATGCCAATGGAGTCTTTGCAGCCTAGTGGGTCATTGTCTAGTACTACTATTGAATCTCGAAGTGTTGAGCCTAAGAGTCACAGAGGAAAGAAAAGGTCCACTAGTGTTGCAAGCATGTTTAACATGCAATCATGAGATGTAGCTGATAGTTCCGTTGCCAAATTTTTCTATGCTAATGCCATACCATTTCATGTGGCATGCTCTCCATATTTTAAACAAATGTTCAAAGATGCACTTGTTTTTGGCCCTTCATATATGTTCCCCCTAGAGATCATAAGCTACACACCTCCCTCCTTGATAAGAAGTATTCCAAGGTGAGTATAATGATAAGGGAGTTGAGACAAGTTTTGGATAAGGATGGTTGCTCTATCATTAATGAATAGGTGGACTGATATTAGACATCGGTCACTCATCAATGTCATTGTCACATGTTCATCAAGCTCTTATTTTCTTAGATCTATTGATTGTTTGATTGTTTGGGGAAGAAGAAGAATGCAAGTAGTGACAAATTTGGCCCATGTATGCAAGTTAGCTGGCTTGATGGTGGAGGATGATTACAATCGGACCCCATGTTGTAATGCGTTGAATAACCCATTGAAAAACATTGGGAAAATAGACTGGGTGAAGGCAGTGGTGTCAAAAGTAGAGGCATTCAGATATTCATTTACAATCATCACAGAACTCTTCTTTTGTTTAGGACCTTTCGAGGAAGGAATTCCTCAAGCCTGTGGATACCAGATATGCTAGCTACTTCATTTTGTTGGAGAGGATGATTGAGCTTCTACAACTAATGGTGGTTAATTCAGAGTTGGTTTGATGAGCAGAGGCAAACACAGCTGAAGGAAAAAAGTGGCAAACAACAAATCCTCAATGATGATTGCTGGTCCAAAATGAGGCAAGGGATTGTTGTTTTTTAATGAATTGTTGATTTTATTATTAACTTTCTGATTTTAGTATTATATTTCTGATTTTATTATTAACTAACACATCGCTGATTTTAGTATTAAATTTGTGGTTTTCATTTTATTATTGATATTAAATTAATAAATTGTTGATTTTATTATTAAATTTGAAATTTCTGATTTTATATTTTTTATTGTTTCTATGTTTCTAACTTGTAAATATACTAAATTATTTTCAATATTTGCAGATATATTTGCTCCAACATCTCACCTGTTGTGTAGGTCATAAGATATACTGATATAGACTCTCCCAGCCATGGAGAGATTTATGAGATATTTGACAGCATTTTTGAACAGATGAAGCAAGCAATTCATAGCAAGGACCCTGATTTGAGATTTTATCAGGAGCACATTTGGCCCATTGTGACACAGTAGTGGAACACTATGAACACCCCACTTCATATGACAGCCTACAATCTAATTCACAAATGGTATGTAGCAAGACTTGGGAGAGTACCTCCATCTAATGATGAAGAGATGAAAGAAGGATTCATGAAGGCCCTTGGAGAAATGCATACTAAGGAAGAGCCTGGCAAACTTAGAGCAAAGTGGCTAGCCTTTGTGACATGGCCCAACATCTAGTAGACTAGAGGCAAGGATGGATAGAGCTACATGAGTTCAAACCGACCCCATTGGATGGTGGACATGGCATGGCAAGGATGCACCAGAGTCGAGGATGCTTGCCACTCGTCTCCTTTCACGGATTGCTAGTTCCTCTACTGTAGAGAGAAATTGACCTACATATAGCTTCATCAAGTTAATCAAGAGGAATAGACTTACCTCTAGACAATCAGAGAAGCTGGTAGTTGTGCATAGTGCCTTGTGGCTTCAAGATCAACAGACTCTTGAGTATCATCAAACTTCAGCTGCATGTTGGGATGTTGATCCTGAAGATACTACAGAGTTTGATGATTAGGTACATGATGTATTTCTTGGGGTTCCATTGGATCAGGATGAGACAGCCTCTCATAGTGGCAATGAACGAGTCTTTGATTTTGATGCAGTGTTAGGAGATGCTAATTAGGGGCAGCTCCATATTTCTATTATTTTGTCATTTTGTAGTTGGAACTTGCAGCCTTTGGGCATTTTGTTATAATTCTTATATAATATATATACACATTGTCAATGAATGCAATTAAATTTAATTAAATCTCAATTTGTATCTCGCTTTCTATGAAATGAAAATCTCAATTGAACTCTAATATTATGT
>VDFB02281552.1:0-51092 GCA_007258455.2 Sequoia sempervirens
AATACACTCAAACAACTCTACCATACACTATAACTTGAGAAATTGACTTCTGAAGAACCAAACCTCAAACAAATTTGATTGGAGAAAGATGTCAACACTATCAACACACCTTCAAATTCACAAGACTTGAAACCAAAATGTGGAGAAACGTAGAGCAAAAACATTTCTCCTAGACACCTCTACAATACACAGTTCACAAATTGGTGAACACAACTTTTTCTGTACAACGATCCAACACACCAAATTCTAAATGCAACACCTCTGAACACCTATGATGAATGTATCTAAAAAAAATAGGCATATCTTCAACCTAGAAGAAATGTAGAGCAAAAAAAGAACACTACTCTTCAACCCAAAACACACTACAACTCACTGTTTCCTCTTTTTATCAAATTTTCTCAGAAGCACTTGGAAAAAAAGCACCAATAACACATCCTTATTATCTCCATCACTTCCTCAACCATAGAAACAATCTTATCAAAGAAGCACAAGAGGTTGACACTAGTAGCTTACTAATGACAACATAATGCAACTAATCAAAACATCATCAACAACTATACATACTCTTGCAACAATCTTCTTCTCATACAGTTGACATCAATGAAAACACAAGCTTGTGGACATCAATGTGAACACAAACTACTCATACTTGCAACATAGTTTTCCTCTTACTCGTGCAACTCATTGCACCTCCAAACAAAGTAAAAACATAGCCACTATTGGACCTTCGATTGTCCAAGTCACATGCCTAATCTGAATCAACAAAAACCTATATGCCCAATGGTTTAACCACAATCTGAAGTACCATGTAAATATCTAAACACCCTCTTAATAAAATTCTAATGCTCTCTACCAAGGTTAGACATAAACTTGCTCAAAACTCCTATTTCTTGAGTTATATCTGGTCTAGCGTAAACCATTACATACATCAAAATACCAATGACACTAGCATAAGTAATGCTAAACATCTCTTCAAAATCATTGTTAAAATTAGGACACATGTCTAAACTCAACTTAGTACCAACCAAAAATGGAATATTTATTGGTTTATAGTCATTAATATTATACCTCTAAAAATGGTATCAACATAATTACTCTAACTTAGCCAAAGCTTTTTGTGAACCTAATCTCTACTGATCTCCATCCCAAGGATATATTTTGTAGCCCTCAAACCCTTCTTATCAAACATGACAGAAAGTTGAGTCTTAAGCTCCCCAATCATCACCTTGTTGTTACCCATAAACAACATTTCATCAATATACAATACAATTATTAGTATCTAATCATCAATAACCTTAATGGAAACACAATGATCCTCCTCACTCCTAACAAAACCCAACTTCAATGCAAAGGAATCAAACATCTGGTACCACATTCTGGGTGACTGTTTCAAACCATATAAAGATCTCTTTAACCTACAAACTAAGTGTTGTTTTCCTTTCACAACAAAAAACTATCAAGTTGTCACTTTTAACATCCATTTGCTCTATTTCAAAATCATAAGTAGAAAAAAAATATAATAGGAATCTAATAGAAGTTAACTTAGCAACATGAGAAAAAATTTCATTGAAAATAATTCCCTCTCTCTGGGAGTAGACCTTTGCCACCAATTTGGCCTTGTACTACTCTAACTGACAATCTACTCCAAAATTCTTTTTAAATACTCACATGCAACCAATGGGATTCCTTCCTTTGGGAAAACTGACAAGATCCTAGGTCTCACAACTATCCAAAGCCATCATCTCATCTTGCATGGCCTGCATCCAAGACTCACTTTCTTCTGAAGAAAGTGCCTCCTTATATGATCTAGGTTCATCATCAATAAAAAATAAAATGCACAATGGTAATTAGATGGGATATACCTATCAAATAGATTTTTTTGTCTTGTGGATCTTCTCAAGGTAGGAGTAAGGGGCTTTTGTTGCTCTTCTTCTATATGTTCATCCTCCAAACCCTCTTCTTCTTCTCCATCCTCAAATCCATCTAATTGTTCTTCCACATGTGCATATTCCTACATTTCTATCTTTATCTCGAAGTGCATTGCTTTTGTCTTATCTTTCTCCTTTGGTTGTTCTTCACCTAAGTAAGCTCTAAACTCCTTGAAAATAACATCTCTAGAGAAAACCATTTTATAGGTTAGAGGATTCCAAAGCTTATAACCTTTTAAATTCTCACTGTAACCAAAAAAGATGCATTTCTATTCTTTTGGATCCAATTTAGAATGCTTCTCTTGAGACACATGAAAAAAAGCCTCACAACCAAAAACCCTTAAATGTGAAACAAAAAGGCTTTCTACCTATCCATACTTCATAAGGAGTTTTATCAACAAGAGTTGAACAAGGAGATCTATTAACCAAATAACATGCACTATTTACAGCTTTTTTCCAAAAGCACCTATCAAGCTTAGCACCACTCAACATGTTCGTAGATATTTCCATCAAGGTTTGGTTCATTCTTTCTACTATCCCATTTTGTTTGGGTGTATAAGGAGTAGTCTTTTGTTGAACAATACCTACATGCTTACAAAACTCATCAAATTCCCTAGAACAATATTCACCCTATTGTCAAATCTCAAAACCCTTATCTTATAATTTGTTTTCTTCTCAACTAAGGCTTTAAATTCCTTAAACTTAGTGAAAACCTCGGATTTTGCATGCATTAAATAAATTCAAGTGTGTATTGACACATAATCAATGAAAGTAACATAATAACGATATTTTCCAAAAGAGTCAATATCCACTGGTCCAAACACATCTGAATGAATAATCTCCAATAATCTCTCTATTTTTTTAAACCAAACACACAATGCTCGCAAATTTTTGTTGCTAATAGAATAATTAGAAATATCGTCAACAAATTTTTTATTCAAAATAGTCTTAAGACCCTTTTCACTTATGTGATCCAATCTATGGTGCCACAACATACATGCATTTTTAGTGCCAGTTACATTGATAGAGTTACAAAAAGTGGAGGAATTTAGCCTAAATAAAGTCCCTATCCAGGATCCTTTAGAAATCACCAAACTCCCTCTTACCAACCTGCAACTAGACTTGTCAAATGTTACATGCATTCCAAAATCATTCAACTTGGATACTAAAATTAAATTTCTCGCAAGTCCTAGAATATGTAAAACACCATTAAGGGTTTTAACCCTTCCATCACTAAAACACAATGTTACCTTTCCCTTACCAACAATCTTCATGTTGTTATCACCAAGGAAAACTTCTCCCCCATCATAAGGTGAATATGAAGTGAACCACTCATTATGAGAAGTCATATGGTAGGAGCAACTTGAATCAATAAGCCAAGCACCATCACTAATAGTGTTAGATGAAATAAATAAAGCATCAGAATCACCATATTCTAAGGATGTTTCTGTGGAAGTATCTGAAATCTTTTTCTTGTTTTTGCACTCCTTCTTCACATATGTCCTCTCTTACCACAATTCCAATAATTTACTTTTCTCTTCCCAAGGATTTTTGAACCTCCTTTAGACTTGTCTCTCTTTTTGTCCCCTTTAGGCCCTCCTCTTTCTTTGGACCTTCCTCGCACATGCAAGGAATCTTAAGAGCTTACATTCATAGACTTTCTTCTCATCTCCTTTGAAAGAAGTATAGCAATAAGACTACCCATCCTTGGTTCTATACCACCACCACTTATGGCAACACTTAGATTTTCCCGAGATTCGGGTAAAGAAAAAAGCAACAAAATACATTTTTCTTCTTTTTCTTCTATCTTAACATCTATAGATGCAAGCTGACTTATAATCATATAAAAGAATTTAAATGTTTTGTAATAGAATCACCATCCTTAATTTTCAAAGATTACAAACATATTTTGAGATACAATTTATTTGTTAGACTTTTAGTTTGGTAAATTTCAGCTATCCTCCACAACTTGAATGCAATAGATTCTTTTGAAACATTCAGGAGGACAAAATCTGCAAGACACAACCAAATGGTTCCTCATGCCTTCTTGTCCATTTTATTTCAATCTTCATCAGATGTTAATTCTAGTTTCTTTTCACTTGAAACTACCAACCACTAATCTCTCTCTTCAAGGAGATCCTCCATCTTCAACTTCCACATCTCATAACTAGTGCCATTGAATTTTTGAATATCTAGATGGGAGGTAGAAGCCATGGTTTTCAATCTTCTTCACAAATCTACAAAACCCATAATGCACAAGCTCCCACTGCAACAAAAAAATCTTCAACACTTAAAAGAAAGGCATCCCTCTCTTAACAAAACTATTAGCTCTGATACCAAATGTTGGAAATTCATGGTGAAACTTACAACAATAGAAATTAATAATGTGTTTGCAAATCTAAAATTATGTACTTAAGATTACCAATATTATGATATGTGATTAGCAATTGTAACAAAAATAAAATCAGTAATACCACAAGTTGAGAAACACAAGTGACACAAGGTATATGTGGAGAAACCCTTGCAGGAAAAAATTCCACACCCAAAGAGATCCAATGTTTGTATTAATCTTCAAATGAGATACAACAATACAACCCCCCTCTCTGAATTTTGACAACACTTCGTTACTTTAACAACCTGCAAACAAACTCTACAAACCACCATATCAATGATCGAATATATAGAAGTTTGTGGGAGAGAATACCACAAATGGTATCCCAAAACAAGCAAAACCACCTAAGAAACCCACACCCCCTTAGTGTACATCCCAGAAACATGGTGAAAAAATATAAATTGCTCACATGGCCTTCACATGGGCGCCTAACTCATAGCCAATGGAAATTGGTCAATATTGAGTGCTCCATAACTCTTCAGTCAGTGGCTCTGATAGCTCAAACCCAAAACATGCAAGCTTGGGTGCCCAATCCAAGATAACATGCAAATAATGTTCAAGAGAATGTACTTTTGGGTGGTCCCTACCTACAAGTTGGATGCCTAAAAGGAATATGCTCATTTGATGCTTTGCAACCATCATCATAGTGGGCCTACCTCTTTGAATGTAATTACAATTTTTCATAGGAAAATAAATAATAATATTTTTCCGCTCATGTCCTCTAGAACACTTTCCAAAGAATGTGGAGACACACAATTATCAAGTTAGGATAGCAATTATAATGTCACGTATCCTAACAATGGGATCTTGTGTTAAAGTCAAATTATCCAAGCCAAGAACAAAATAAATAGACATATGGCCTTTAAAAGGGAAATTTCATAAAACGAGAGTCTACAACCCCACATTTAAAGTAATAATCAACAAATTACTAGAAAAACATTAAAATTAAAAATATGAAGTCTCAAGGGCAATATTAATAATGGGAGGGGGCCTAATCATCAAGATTATCATATCTATAACCCAACATTTCTTTGCCCCTCATCCATAGGTTCCCACCCATCATAAAAAAAATTCTTCCTCTTTAGGAACTTTATGTGATAAATTTTGAACAAATCTAGGTGGGGGAGAGCAAGTTGGAGTTGAGGGAATTTTCCCTAATTAGGGGGTCCACATGTGCCATAGAGAGGATGTAGAAGAATGATGTGAAGGAGATTGCCCACTTTGATAATCAAAACATTGAAGAGGTGAAGGGCACCATCTAAAGTTTTGTCTTGTGGGTGGCAACAAAGGGCAAGTGGTGGCTCTTTGACGGATTTCCCAATAATGTTGTGAAGTCTCCAAGTGATTGTGCCTCCTATCTTAGTAGGGGGATCTAGTGTGAATCAATGAAGGTGACACTCTAGCCATTGTACAAGGGGTATTTCCCCTACAATCTATCAAAGTTTGGATATGTTTAAGCTCTAGCATAACTTTGATAGCTTGACCTTGGATCTAAAGAACACAATAGAGAGGACAAAAATAGTATAATTTTTATCTTTTCAAATATAGAAAATAATTTCTAATTTGAAAGCATGCCACAATTGGTAAAATTCAACAACAAATTTGATCTCATTTGGCACACCATATAAACAATTCTAGCCTTAATGGTTGAAAAGAGTCATGAATCCAATGTTAGATATTTTGGGCACGAGCACAATACTGGAAAAGGTGAAGGGTGTCAAGTTTCCCACAAACAGAGACATATTGGATTGGAAATATCAAGATGTGATAAATAGATGCCAATGAATGGTCCCTAATATAATAGACACCAAATAAATTAAGTTATTTTAGACTACATAATAGCCTTCTAGATTGTATAATTTTTTTAAAATCTTTTAATCTTAAGAGATGAAATGAACTATTATAACCTATCGTAAAGAGTGTAATTTTAGAAGAAGTATTGACATACTATATAAAATTAGGAATTTAAGAGATCAATTGTCTTTTGATTTTGAATAATAAAAAAATGAAGTGATAACCATCTATACCCTGTCTTTTAAGAATGTAACTTCAAAGTGATAACCATTTCTAATCTATTCCCACACGTTCAACTTGATGTTTTGATGGTGTGAATACCAAGTTGAATCCATCTGTAAACAACACACTCCCTCTTCCTCTCCGCAGATCAATGGATTTATATCTACCCTTTACATGTAATTGTACACCACCCACTTACTTTTTATGGGCCTTCTGTTGTCCACAATATCTTATCCCAGACAACGTGCGCAAAATGATTGATTTCTCGTTGATTAGAACACAGATGGAGGAAGACAAGACTAAACATATGATCAATAAAAAGAAAAAAATCAGAAGAAAACATATATACATACAAACAAACCCAAAAAAAACATTGAAAGAAACAAAACAGATTACACAAAATGATACATGGGTCGAGAGAAATAGCATCCCTTTCTTACAAGCTGAGAGGTTAACCGTAGAAATAGTTAGCCATGGACATCGTGAGGAAGACTAATTGTGAAAAGGTTCAAGATAAGACCAAGGTTTTTGCTGGGTAAATGTAGATGGGAATCAGATCCTAGAACAAGATTTTATATATATATATATATATATATGCTTGTTGACTGTATCCTGGCTAAGCACAATTTTGATATATTTGAAAGGTTGAAATTTTCATATTTTAGATTTGTACCAATAGTTTGATATTCTATATTTTTCATGATAATTGAAAGATGCATGGTCTTCAAAACATGTATTAGTAAATATCAAATAGGAATGGAAAGAGATTGAGATGCTTGAGAGGGCTGAAATTCTTCTGAGAAGGGATTTTAGAAAAAGAGAAGTTTGACTCAAGATCAATCCTTATATAACACAAATCTTTTTGATAGTAGGATTAGGAGCATGATTTTGATATTTGGATAGATGGGTACCTTCAATAGAACTTCATAAGTCCATTTTCCATTTTTTGTGGGCTTTGAAAAATAAAATAATACTAGGGAAATGAAATTATAATCTTTAAGTGTGTTATTCTTTTTAATGTGATTATTTGAAGTATTTTTATAAAATAGATGTCTAGAGTGGGGTTCCTATTGTAATTAAAAAAATATTTTATTTAATCTCTCTATGTAGTGTGGGAAGAGGCATTTGAAAATTTGAAAAAATGTTTTCTATTTTTGAGAAAAAGTTGGGCACCCAAGGAGACCATATAAGCAAAGCCTTTTGCCAAAGGATGTAAGCTTGTTTTATAAATCTATTCCCTCAAATGGATTGAGCATCTAGTTCATCTATCATTAGATATTGGATGATGGAAACCCCCTAATTTTTATCATTGGATTAGCAAATAAAAACCTTTGATTTAGATTTAGGTGATTTCAATTAGAATTTGCACTTGGGATTCATTATGGTAGACAACTAAGGATTCAAAACTAAGTGGTGAAGGATTAGGGGGTTGATTGCAAGTGCACAAAGACGGGGGACCAAAAAGTGGCCATATGCACTTTTTTGGTCTATTTTCCATATAACGTGAGCATGATATAACATGCTCACATTAAAGTGCACTCGTGTTATGGCTTGGTATCAGTTCAGTCATTATCGAGCCATAATGTGAGTGTGTTATAATGCAAGCATTATAATTTTCCTAGGAAAGTACCAACCCTTAAGGTTGGATTTTCTTTGGGCATCCAACCCAAAGAGTTGGACTTGCAAGTCAACATCCAAAAATGTATTTTCTCCAAAATATAGAAAAGCATTTAAATGTTGAGTGTCCCCTCCATCAGGTTTGCACATCTTTCAATTTTGATCTAAAAAACCATAATAATGCCAATCTTTTTCTTACCTTTCTAACCATGTATTTTTTTCTACATTTCAAATATGTTATGGTTTTGATCTTTAATTTCTTTTGTTAGTGTCTTCCCTTTTTGCAAAAACCCTATGTATAATATTTTTGGTGTCATTTTTTATTTGTTCATTCAAATTTGAAACAAATCACATTTTTAAATTCTAGACTCTATTCTATACACAATAAAAAGCTTACTTTTAATTAGTATCTAGAAAAATTAGCAAGGAACATGCTCAATTATTCATTTTTCAAGATGTGTCCACTTTGAAAATTAGTAAAAAATCATATATTCATGAAAAAATTAGCAAAATTATTAGGCATAAACTACATGGTGTTAGCTAATTCTCCATCAAAGTTATATATATAATGGTGTTCAAGGAGTACAATGGCTACAATCTCTTGGAGAGTTATCATAGAACTACCAATCTATGGAGTTAAAATTTAAGAATGAAGGAAATGAAGTAGTTCTTAGAGGAATTCAAAATGCAGCACCTAGAGTAATAAATGTTAAAAAAATGAAAATATATTTTAGAGGGATAAGTAACTTGGGTGACTAGTTGCTTGATAACACCTAGAAATTATTCTATGAGCATAAATGATTCCTATCATATCAATGTACAAGTTGTGTTGGACAAGCATAATAAAGTATTTCATGACATACCCTCATGAATTCCCACTAACCAAGGATTTCAACACATCATTGAGCTAGAACTATGTGCAAAGTTAGTAATAACCACTCCTTACCAACACCTTAGGATCCACAAGAAATAGAAAAGGTGATAAAAGGAGCTTTTGGATATGGTCCACATTAGGTCAAGTTCTAGTCCATTGACCTCGCCAATAGTTTTGGTAAATAATAAAATAGAACCATGTAAATGTACATCAACTACCAAGCATTGAATATGAAAACTATCAAGAATAGATATCTTATCCCCCAAATTGATAAGTTGATAGATGAGCTACATGGAGCAATCCATACTTTTTGAAGATTGATTTGCACTCATGATGCCATCAAATTCAAATGAGGGATGAATATTTTTGAATAAGACTAATTTTAAATGTCATTTTGGAAATATCAAATTTCTAGCCATGCCCTTTGGATTGAGTAATGCTCTAGAAACTTTGTAATCATGCATGAACATGTACTCAACAAGAAATTAAGGAAAATTATCTTACTTTTCTTTGATGACATCTTGATATATACAACTGTAACATTGAAAAAGGATGTCATAAATTTAAATGTGTAAAACCATAGGATTAATTTGTCATTTTTCAAAGGTACATATAATGCAAATCAACAAGGTGAATAGATCGAATTTCAACCATAAAGGTGAGTCAATTAGACTTAGATCTACATCCTTAAGGCCTTGGAAATGGACTCAAAATGATTTGGGAATGATTTACTATGATTAACCTAATTCAATTATGTGACCTAATATGTAAAATGCAAGATCCTGACAAATAACAGACTAAAACAATAGTTTGTAGACAAATCTAGAAAGTGTTAGAGACTATGTACAACAGACTAAAACAATAGTTTGCAGACAAATCTAGAAAGTGTTAGAGACTATGTACTTGTCCTAAAATGTTGGTTTTGAGCTGAATAGAAGGACTGGGGAACCTAGGGACATATGGGTCTCTAATAGGGTGTCTTGCTCTACTTTTGGGGTCATCTGGTGATAGATATGAGCTTTTGATTTCCATATGCAAAGTTGTTGGACAATTCTGAGTTTTTGTGGCTTGACAAGGTTTAGGGCTTTGAATGCAAAAATGAAAAACTTTTCTTCAATCTTCTTCAAGCCTATGACCTACACATTCAAAGAGAGAAAGTGTTGGGCCATTTAGGGTCTTGCCTTAGTCAAACCCCATGTAAGTGTTTCCACTTCCATAATGGAAATATCAATGATAAATGGATAATTGAAAAGGAAGGAATGATGAAATAACAAAGTGTTGCAACTCACCACCCTTCAATGGCTTCCTTGAAGGATTGAAGTCATGCACATCACCTCAAGGTCTTAATCTTGCTTGCTTGAATGCTTTGAAGACCTACAACAAGGGTTAGCCTTCAAAAAACAATGATAACATGAATACATTGACTCACATATACTTTGACATGATGCTTGGATCTTGAATTGATGTAATAAATCATTGAAATGTTGCTCTTGATTTTCTCTTGACAATAGTATTTTCTCCTCAATTGTGGTTCTAGTTTCAAAATGGTGAAATAACTAGGTATTTGTAGGCATTTATTCATTTTTTCAAAAATTAGATTCCAAAAGCTAACACTTGAAATTTGAAATTTGAATATTAAAATGTTGACACCAACATGCCCAAAATTGGGTCTTGGCTAAGAAGGGGGACCCATATGCCCAAGGGTGTATGGGTCTTGGCCTTGATTTCCAAGACATTAAGTGTTAGGGAAAATTTAATGATTGGATGCATTTATTCAATGCGTGCAATTTATTGAAAGGTGGTACAAATGGGCTCAATAATACATAATTTTAGGAAATTATGGGGTCAATTAGGCTCAATAATTTAGGGGGAGCAAAGCATAGTGTGAAAGTGGTAAGGGTGACAATTTTTTATGCTACAACAACAAGACTTGGAAGGAGAATTTGAAGAACTTCGATGAAGTCTTGGAAACATTGGAGTAGCACTCACTCTAATATGAGTCTAGTTATGAATTCAAGTAACAATAATTGGAATAAGAGAACATGTGGTATTGTAAAAAATAAAAATGGTTAATATCACAAAAACTTGTCAAGAGTTGCATTCTTCCAAAAAGTCACCTTTACTTGTTTCAAAACAAATATTTATACATTTACATGAAATATGAAAGGTCACCACATACTTGGAAGCCAAAATAAAGGATTGGATGGGGACCAACAACTAACTTAACTAAAAATTTCAAAAAACATGTTTATTTTGGTACCCCAATTTGGTGGGGTCATAACCCATTGGGAAAAATTTGAGCTTCTATACACCATTGAAAAGGTCTTGAAGAGATCTATATTTGGTCCCTTGGAAATAATGCCTTTGATAATATATTCCAAGGGATCAAGAATAGTCCTTAGGTCGAATTCCATTATGAAGGCCTTTGAAAATGCAAATTGCTAAAATGTAGAAATAATTGAAATTTTGGATTTTTGGTATTTTATGTATACATTTGTGTAAATTCCACCCAACTACTCTTGGTTGGCTACAAGATCATTTATCCCCCTTGAGAAGGAGTGGATCTCATTGCAGCAATGCTTTGCAACATGAGGAAATTATTTGGCAATGTACTCCCTGGTAAACCACTTTCTTTGATGAAGTAATTATCTTGCTTAAACAACACAATATAGAGGAACCTATTTTATTTTCAAAGCATTCACATGAACATCAATAATTTGATCATTTTCCATTGGAACACTAGTCTCAAGATTCAAATTTGCATTCTAAATTTTCTTAGTAATATTTGAGGTATCCAACAAAGGCGAAAATTATGGGTGTAGTAATTCAACATTGAAGACAAGATGTGGTCCCATAAATGGTAGTAACTTGAGTTTATAAAAATTCTCACCAATCCATTTAAGTATAACTTGTATGGCCCATACCAAGGAGGGTGAAGCTTCTCACGTGGTCCCTAAATTCTCTTCTTTTGGATATGAAGCCAAACTTTATCACTAACCTAGAAGTATGTGGTGCACAATGTTGGTCATGTTTCTCCTCGTACTTTTGGTTGGTATGTTGCACTATCTCATTAAATTTTTGAATATGATGAATCTTCTAAAAAATTTGAGGCTTTTTCTATCTCCTTCTCTACATGTGGTGATAGCTCATTCATCATGGCTCAAAGAGCAATATCCAAATCAACAAATGGTTGGTATCCTAGATATGCTTCAAATGGAATGTTCCCCATAGAGCCATGTATTGCACAATTCTAACTATATTGTATGTATGGAAGGCTCCCATCCCATGTTCCAGGATTTTTCAAATGATAAATTCACAAAATGTGAATTATCATTTGATTTACCACCTTGTCCTACCCATCTATTTGTGGATGGAATGTAGTAGACTTTGTGATCTTGGTATGCATCATAGCCCAAGTTTATACCAAAATTTACCGATGAACCTACTATCTATATTAGAGATAATACTTTATGGTAGTCTAAAGTGAATCCACACACATGAGAAAATAAAATCTTGGTAGTGTCTTCTACTAAGACTCTTTTCTTGTAGGCTACCATGATGTTCATTTTTGAAAAAAAATCTACCAAAACATACAAACAATCATGGCCACATTTTATAGTAGGAAGGATAGACATGAAGTCTACTGATACTTATTGCCAAGTCCTATCAAGGGTAGGAAGAGGAATATACAATTATGCCTTACAATTCCTTGGCTTTGCAATATTGGAACATGCTAGACAAGACCTAATATAGGAAGTAGCATCATAATGCATTTTGGGTCAGTAGAAATACATTTGAAGTATTGCAATAGTTTTCCCTATGCCAAAGTGTCATGCATCATGACTATAATGTGCTTCCCATATAATCTTTGTTTGTTCCCTAATAGGAACAAATGTGACTTGTGTAAGAAATAATTTCATCCTACAAGTACAAAACTAGGGAATTTCTTACCTTCAATTAGCCTATTGTAAACATCAAATAAATCATCATTAGTATCATACAATTTGGGCCAATATGTTGTTTGGTGTCTATAAGAATCCAACCATGGTAAGTGCTAAAATTGGAGGTTTTCTCAAGTAGTCTAATACTTTATTGTTGCTACCATTTTTGTGGTGGATAAATTGATATAAAATTGTTACAAGTAGGAAGACTATCTTTAATTCCTATCATTTTTGTAACTTCACTTATGTTGCAAGTAAGAAGACTATCTTTGATTCCTATCATTATGTAACTTCCCTTATATATGTAAGAATTATATAGGCTTATGGTCTATATAGATGGTAGTATCCTTCCCCAAAATATAGTGCTTCCATTTCTTTTAGGACTGCATAAAAGTATACATTTCTTTGTCATATATACGATACTTGCATATTGCATCAGTGAATGTTTCATTACGGTAGGCCACTAGATGACCGTTTTGAATTAGCACTGCCCCAAGTACATACTTAGAGGAATTTGTCTCAATCTCAAAAGGTTGTTGCAGTTTTGGAAGTGCCAATATTGGTGATGAATATAACCTTTTCTTGAGTTCCGCAAATGTTCGTTGTTGTTGTAGACACCTAAATTTGACTAACTCATTTTTTCCAAAACAACATCAATTTCCATCATCTTTCCTAATCAATTTGTCTTCTACATTTAATTAAATAATTTCACTAATTTAGAAGCATGAAAAATAGGTCTTTGGATCATCGGTAAGAGCCTCAATCTCAAAACGGATCTATTCAAAGCAAACGGAATGGTGATTCAGCACTGCGTAGCACAAAAAACCAAAAGATACACACACAAGCCCCACATGACCTTCCTAACTTTGGGAACCCTAAGAAGAAGAAAGGTAAGAAAAAAAACCAAAAAAGTAGAAGAAAATAGTCTTGTAGTGGAAACGAAAAGAGGATCCAAAAGGGGAACATCTGAAGTAGAATCCATTAGCGCAAGATGGTGGTTCACCAGTGAAAAAGACTGTGGTTGCCATAACATTCTCAGAGGATATGCTTCAAAACCAAGTCTCTGATGTTCGACACCAAGCCCTAATCTATAAGTTTTGGGATAAAATTCTTGATATTGAGCTCCTAAGAGATTTGTTATTTGATGAATGGGAAGGGGTTTCAATTTTTTTTTATCTAGATAAAAAGGAGGGGATTTTTGTGGTACTCTTTCAAAATAAAGATCAGAGAGATGTAGTTTTCAAAGTCAAATCCTAGATCTATGAAGGTTTTGGTTTACGCATGAATCTATGGAGACCCAACTTTAAACCCTATCTTTTTTTAGTGAAGTTCAAGCTAGCTTGGGTGCAGTTTCACTCATTTCCTCTTGAATATAGAGAACTCAACCTTACAGAATACATGGCTAATCAAATAGGGATCTTTCTAAAACATGATAAAGAGTTTTTTTCCAATCCATCTCTTATAGTTAGGGTTTGCATCTTATTGGATACCACAAGACCCTTTCCAAATATGCTAAATATTAATTCAAAATATGGCATTTGGGAACAAGAGATAATAATAGAAAATAGCCAAAAAAATTTCACTCAATGTCATAATTTAGAACACATGGTTGAGGCTTTCCCTCTCATTCATAAATCCTCTAAGGGTAGAGAGTCTCAAAAAGCTTCAGTTGTTGGTAGGGTGCCAAAGTTGAGTAATCAAGAGGAAGAAAATTTGGATTTAGCTCTCACTAATGTAGACAACAATTCAGGAGATTCTAATCTTGCTTCCAAGGAAACGAGGAACCAAGGTAAGGCATCTTAGGAAATATCAAGAGAGATCACAAGCTTCAAGGATAAAAATGAATACTCACAGGGTGAAGACTCTTCCGTCAAGCTTTACACTAATGGTAATCAAATGGGTATAATAACACTTGCTCCATTTAGCCTTTCTTATTCACTAACAAAGTTTTAACACCTTATCCAATTCCTCTTTTGTTTTCCAAAGAACCATATGGAAATGCATCAGCCTTCTATTAAGGTGGCTCTCGCTTCTCAGAAGATTTCTGAAAAGAGCTTATGTTATGAATTAGAAAGTCCATAATTTAAACAAGGGAAAGCCCTTATAGAAAATCCCTCTATTTCTGAGCATCAGGAGCAGAACATGCTAGGGATTACTGATCAACCCCAAACTTGTGTTTATGAATATCTCAAGCAGGAAATACTTGAGCTTACTAATAAACCCCATACTAAGCATCAGATTTCTCCTGATAAACTTGATAACATTGCACAAAAGTTGCTTGAATCCATAGGCTCAAAGCTCTTTTATGAAAAAACAGATGAGATTCTTCATGAAGATGAGGATATAAGGGCAGAAATAGTGCATCTAGATTTACAGGCTATTCAGGCTTACTGTGAGGAAAAAAATGATTTGGGGACTGATATAAGAGCTGGTTTTGATTTCTCATAGGAGTTATCCTTGGCTCAAACTCCCATCTTTCAAGTGGTGGCCAAAAATACTCTAGCCAAAAGAGGAAGAAAATCAAAGGCAGATAAGCTAAAAGAGGAAATAGAAACAGGCATGCAAGCCACATTGGATGTAGGATTCACAATTAATAAGAGGCCGAGGAGAGCATGTTGCTCTCCTCATACACAATGAAGATTCTATCATGGAATGTCAGGTGCATCAATGCCCTTGACAAAAGAGCCTAGATCAAGTGTCAGATTAACGTTAGTGGGGCATATATTTTCTGACTCCAAGAATCTAAGTTATCAAAGGAAGTATTTGATTCAACAGTTTCCAAATGGAACAAGTGGAAAGATGATTTGGTACCTGCACAAGGGGCCTCCGGGGGTTTAATATCTCTATGGTACCCAAGAACAGTCACAGTTGAAGTTTTAAATTCTGATAATAATTGGCATCTTATGAACATGCAATGTTTTGATCTTCAATTTAAACTTCTTAGTGTGTATGGTCCAACATCTACACAAGATAGAAAGCGAACTCCAAAAACAAGGGCAGATTTTGGATGCTTCATTTCAGACAATGCCTTGAGGGATATACCTCTAGAGAAAGGAAAATTGACTTGGAAAAATTATAGGAGAGACTTTTGTCAAATTGCAGTAAGATTAGACAGGTTCCTTGTTTCTCAAGATTGGGTTTGTGCACCTTCTATTTTGGCTTCACAAATCCTCCCACTTATATTTCTAGTGATCATTATGCTATACTATTATCTATAACAAAACCAATAGGGGTTTCAGCCATCCTTCAAGTTTGAGAAGTTGTGGCTGTGACATCCTCATTTTCTACCTCTACTAAGACAATGGTGGATAAGTGTTCTTACTCAAAAAATTGCAATATGTCAAAGGGAAGATAAAGGAGTGGAATGTGAGTAATTTCAAAAATATCTTTGTTCAAAAGGAAGAGGTAGCCAAGCAACTAGCAGATATTCATGAGCACATTATTCAGAATGGGATAGATGCTATCACATATGACAAATAGAAAGAGCTTTAGAAGTTATGGGTAGAATTGGGCAAGCGAGAAGAACTATATTGGAAACAAAAATCTTGAGAGTTATGGCTGAAAGAGGGGGATCACAATACAAATTTTTTTCATGCTTCAGCTCAATAGAAAAGAGCTTCAATTTTTTTTTTCTATTCAAAAGATAAGCTCGAGAAATCAAACTAGCAATGGAGAAGAAATTCAGAAAGAGGGAGTGAAATTATTCAAGGACCTTCTTTCTCCACACAAGTTTGTTGTTCAGGGAAATCAAGAAGAAAAGGAGTTACTCTCTGCAGTACCAAAACCTTATTTCTCAAAGTGATAATCATTCATTTCTCAAACCATTTACACTTTAAGAACTAAGGAGAGTGGTTTTTTCAATGTCTCCAGATAAGGCTCCTGTGTCAGATGGTTTTACAACATTATTCTTTCAGAAATGTTGGAATGTATTGGGCTTTGACTTACTTTTGGTCCTGGAAGAATCATGTAGATTAGGAACAATGTTGAAACATTTCAACGTCACAAATATAGCGATACTCCCAAAAGTAAAGGAGCCAAAAACCTTTGCAGAATTTAGCCCATTTCACTTTGTAACATAGTTTATAAGATATTTACAAAGGAAATTTATTTGAGGTTACAACCTCTCATCCCAAATATCATATCTCAGGAACAAGTTTTGTCCTAGGAAGAGAGACGACAAAAGGGGTATTAGTAGCACATGAAGTTCTTCACTCCATCAAATCAAATCAGTTGTCATCATTCATTATAAAATTAGATATGAGGAAAGCTTGCAATAGAGTGGATTGGTATTTTCTCATTAAGGTTCTTGATAAGTTTGGTTTTAGCAAAAAATGGTGTAAGTGGATCTTATCATGTTTATTAGGTGCCCATTTTTCAGTAATAATTAATGGCTCTCCTTGTGGATTCTTTAAGGCAACACAAGGCATAAGACAAGGTGATCCATTGTCACCTTTTATTTTTATAATAATGGTAGAGGCATTAAGCAAGGCTATAAAAGAGAAGCATTCTAAGGGCTTATGACAAGGAATTCTTAGTCCACAAACAAATGTGTCAGTTACCCATAATCTATTTGCAGATGACACTTTATTATATGGTAAAGAAATCATCTCGGAGGCTACTCAAATAAAAGAAGTTCTAGAAAAATATTCACGGGTATCAGGGCAAAGAATCAATGCACAAAAGTCAAAAATTTATGTATTCAATCCTAGAGCTACTATAAAAAGGAAAATTATCAGAATTTTGGGTTTCTAAGAAGCAAATCTTCCTTGTAAGTATCTAGGTATCCCATTTTTCATGGGAACCAATAAACCAGCTTACTGGACTTAGGTCATTGAAAAAATAAAATAGAGAATTTGTGCATGGAAAGCCCGATGGTTGTCTTTTCAGGTTGGATTCTTCTAATAAAATCTGTTCTTTGTGCAATACCCAACTATTTCATTTCAATCTCAAGGGCTCCTAATTTAGTAGTAGAAAAAATTCATAAAATAATAAGAATTTTTCATTGGAGAGGCAATATGAATGATGTTAAAAAAATTCCTATAATATCATTAGACATTATGGTGTTATAAAAACAAAAAGGAGGAGTGGGTTTGCATGACTTATCAAAACATAATCAAGCATTTGGTGGGAAACTCATTTGGAAAATGTATACTAAACCAGAGTCAAAATGGTGTTCTTTGATGAGGGCGAAATATCTTGACAGTCAAGATCCTAAGAGAATTTTCACGGCGTCCAATCCTTCCCAAGGATCAACCATGTGAAATTTCATGATCTCCTGCAAAAAGGTGATTACATCATATATCTCATGGGAGGTCAATAAAGGAGATGGAGTTAACTTTTGGACGGACTCATGGAATGGTCATCCACCTTTGGAAACTTGTCAAAAACTGCAATCAACAATTCTAGTGTTTTCTCAGTTGTGGGGAGTAAAGTTGATAGATTATGTTAAATCAATTGAGCCTCCATTAGGGAGAGTGGTTTGGAAAGACTTTTCTTTAGAACAAATACCTAAAAATCAACAAGATCTATTGAAACAACTTATGAATAATAGAATAATATTTTTATCAGGGAAGGTTGATAGGGTAATATGGGCTCCATCCAAATTAGGTTCTTATTCAATCAAGAAAGGGTACAAGGAAATTCTTAGTAGGGATGATACCTCTCAATCTCAAAGGGAATTCTTGTTCTATTGGAACAATGTTGTACTTCCAAAGGTAGGTAGTTCTGCATAGTTAGTAATGAGAAAGAAAGCTCTAACAAGTGACAGATTGACAAAGTTGGGAATTGCAGAACCTTTCAGTTGTACTTTATGTAATCAAGCTATTGAGGACCATGATCACTTATTTTTACAATGTCTTTTTGCTCAGTCATGTTGGTTATTTGTTCAGGGTAAATTGAACTATTCCTCTCCATTACCGAACTCAGTATGGGATTTATTTTCTGCATGGCATGTGTTATATAAGAACTCATTCTTTGCATGCATATGGGAAGCTATACCAACATTGGTAGTATGGGCTATATGGTGGGAGAGAAACAAGCGTATTTTCAGAAAATCTTTGTCTTCTTCATATATTGTTCAGGTTTTGATTGAAAAGTCAATTTCAGAGGTGGTAAACACCTGGGTCCAAGATCATAAAAATTTGGGTGCAATTCTTTCATCATGGGACAATAGCATCTTGATGAATTGGAAATATATAATGTTTCCTTTTAAGGGGAGCATGAAGCAACCTCATAATACAAAAGTAGATAGAAGTACAATTAAATGATCACCACCAATGGAGGTTTTCTGCAAACTAAATTTTGATGGTGCATCTAGGGGAAATCCTGGTATATTTGGAGCAGGTGTTTGTATTAGGGACTCAAAAGGTGTTGTCAAGGAAGCCAAATCAATAACCCTTCCTCCAAGTTCTAATAATATGGAAAAATTTATGGCACTACTTCAAGGTTTGCTTCTTGCAAGACATCTCCAAATTAAATCCATTCACATAGAGGGTGATTCTCTAATAGTGATAAATGCTTGTAAATAAAAATCATGTTTCACTTGGACTATAAAATATGTATTGTAGAGTGTTTAGAATCTATCAGAAGAATTTGAAAGCTATCATATTTCTCATGTATATAGAGAGGGTAACAACCTTACAGACTACTTAGCTAATATGGGTTGTGATAGAAACAAATTATTTTATTTGGAAAATAATCTGGACCTAGATGTCTTCCCACAACTAAAAGAAATTATAGTTAGAGAAAGTGTTCCACAACACTGAGTATAAATTAAGGAAAGGGGAAGAGCATGCTTTTATGTAAGCCATCTAAATGAGGATACATTTGATATTTCAGTGATGGAAGGGGAATAACTTTATATTGTTGTTTACAAGTTAGCTTCCACCACGGAAAACACAAGGAGAGACAACATTGAGCTAGAATTAAAGCATATGCTTTGAGGTTGAACACAGTAATGATGGATTATAAATCCATATGGATACTCACATCAGTTTCAAAGGACATCTCACATCAACTTCAAAGGAGATTAAGTTATCACCTAATGATGTTAGCATCTGATCAAATATTCCAGCTTAGTTGCATCACTTCATACACGTTAGTTGCCTAATGCTATTTTATATGATGAAGGTACATTATAATCATGTTCTAGAGTGCGAAGTTAGCCACCAAATTGCTCAGATTCCATTTTACACGAGCCAACATTTAAGAGAAACAGGGTTGATTTAAATTTTTAGTCCCTTACACTCCTCTTCATCATGATATTGCTTTATGTCATAGGTAGAAATCGACATTAAAAAGGTGATTAAGAAATTCATTTTCACAAACGAATTTCACAACAAGAAGGTTGTTGAAAGCGTAGTAATTTTCAGTAATTTAGGTGTGATAATCTGCTATTCAAGTAGAAGATAAATGGCTCTTCGTCCTTGGAACTTCAGGGTATTTTTTCCAGTTAAGTCGTGGGAGAGATTGATTGAGGAATACATCACTCACGACGCTCTCAAAATGTTGTTTAAGGTGGACTGCACTAGGGTTGGGGATTGCATACAAATAATTTTGGGAATTGTGGTTACTAGCCCATGAGCTCGATGCATTATCTTTCCATCTCAGGTGATATCCATTTTTTTGTCTAATGCACTCAATTTGATTCAGTCATTGAGTGAAATTGAGGACTTAGCTAGAAAGTTCATCAATTTCCAATTCTTGTTAGACAATGCCATTCTTTGTGCAGTGCAACAATATAATTTCTATAGTGGGGAAGGGTATAGTGGTGGCTTATTTCCCATGGTTTTTGTGCAAAGACAACAAGGCTTTGAAGATATTTTTGATGCCATTAGACTTGCTTTACAATACAAAAATGATAATATCCTACTACGTGCCTTAAGAAAAAATTGACATAGTGTCTGTTTTGTAATGGAGTTAGATATTAAAGAGAAATATTATGCATTGGTGTTTCTTTGAGCACATGTTTTAGACCCAGTAAACAATGGTTTGCAGTTGGACTTGCAACTCAGAGTAAATTCACTTGCTCGTGGTCCAAATCATGCACAAAATGTACACAATCAAACTTCAAGTAGAGTTCTAGCGAACACAAGCATGGTCAACACAAGACTGGCCTCACGTATGCAATTCCCCAAAGCATCTGCTGGAGGAAGAAGGGTTTTTGAAAGAGGTTTTCAATTGGTAGAGGGTCTGGATTTGCAAGATGAAAATTCAGTTATTGGGGATTCTATGAAAATGTAATGTCAGTATTTTGTGGGTTTTTTTATTAAAACTTGTAGGGTATATTATGTGTTTTGTAAAGGGGTTAAATATATTAGTTTTGGGTCTTTTGTAAGGGATTTAGTATGATAATATTTGGGTAGATGTTTTGGGAATAGAATGCTGAATTTTGAATCATCAACATGATTACTATTATCTTTGAAATCGAACTTTGTAAACATGTAATCTTTATCATTTTTGAGCTATAACCAGAGGTTTTCTTACTGGTTCTTTCTTGTTGGTATGCTCTCTAGAACTAGATTTTGTATTATCCTATTTATATATAATATAATATAGTGGCTTGCCACTTTTTCCTAAGAAAAAAATTAATATAACTTTATTTCTCCTTCACCCTAGATAGCTAAATAATTTTAAAATTATTTAATTATTTAATTAAATCATCTACTTCATCATTTTCCTCTATTAATTAACTAATTTTGATTATATAATTAATTTATTAATTTATTCCCCTCTTGCAAATTGATTAAATAATTTATAATTATTTAATTAATTTATCTTCAATTAATCTTTCCTAAATCTCAATAATTGATTTTTTTTTTGTTCGGTGAATCACTATTAAGGGTTGACACCTGTATTGCTTTTAACTAGAGCTATGAACTAGTGAGGCCCCATTCAGGGGACCTAATCCCTTCCATTCATATTCCCACCTATAGCTAGTCAAGCCCGTCATCTTTGACGACCGTTGATTCATTACCTTCCGTATCCCTTGATTGTTGCTATGCTTGCTTACATTCCCGCCAAGCTCCCTATAGGACCCGGTGGCATTCCTTTGTCTGCTACGCCTACCTGCATTCCTGCCAAGCTCCCTACAGGACGCAGTGTCATTCCTCCATCTGCTTTGCTTGCCTACATTCCTGCTAGCTCCTTGCATGACCCAACGTCAATCCTCCATTTGAACACGCCTGCCAACTCCACCTCTCCATCGTTCCCTCCAGCTTTGACCTTGTAGTAGTGCTTGATCTTCTTCAGACGTCCTCTGTCCTCTGAGCACAATCCACTCCACTATTCTCTGAGCTTCGGCTAGTGATTGACGCGTGTTCATCCCACCATCCACCGATGGGATTTGAACACATGACAATAGTTTCAATACTGTGTGCAACTTGTCGTTGCATTGTGGGGTCATCACCCTCAATAATTGAATAATTATTGATAATTATTTAATTAAATTAATTATTCTTCTCAACATTATCCTCTTCTAAAAATAAATAAAATTATTTATTTTCCCCTTTACACATGAAATAAATAATTAATTTAATTAATGTATTCATTATCTATACATTTCCACCTCATCAATCAACTCCCACTCACTTTGAGTTCACTCTTCAATCAATCCAAACTTCTACCCAATCTATTTAGTTTCACTAGTGGTCACTCATACTTATCTCATCAATCAATTATCTTAACTAATCCATACAATTAGTTAGCTCAACTCATGCAATCAGTTAACTCGTCATAAATTCCTCTCAAGCATTTTCATCCATTGATCTTTTTAGTCTTCCTTTTAATCTCAACCATTGATCGATATCACTTAAAATCTATAAATACAACCACATATCATCCATTAGCTCTCTCTCTCACTGCAAGAAATCTATACACATATTATCTTAAGTGCTTTTGTGCTAGAATTTTGAGAGCAATGTAATACCCCTCATACTGTTTAGACTTATTATTTTATGTGCTTTGCTTGGATACTGTGATGATACTATGATTGTTTGATTTGGCTTGCTAGACGTTAGATGATGATGTTATTTCATTATGGACATGATTACTTTATATGACATTATGGTTGGTTATATCAGTTGATTTCCTGAATTATGATATGATGCAGTGATTTAATTTAATATGTTATGAGATGATTGTTAGTTAGAAATGTAATTCATTGATTATGTTATAATTGTTAGAATAGGTGTGACGAAGGACAATATAGCATCACTCGTTCGCGAGTGCCCTGTTATGTTGCGATTCCTTCTCACAATGCAGTATTTTGATTTAATGCTTTGATGTTATGTATATATGCACATGTACACAACTTCGTTTGTATGCAGGATTGCAGGTACAAGTCTCGATTCCACCTGCTTCGGCAGGACAAGGCGAGCACCTATAGCCCAACGGTTAAATGTTGATACAGAGGTGACGATGAAGTCCTCCTGTCCCATGATGTCAGGTCGTCTCGTTGATTGGTATTGTTCATTTTTGTAATGGTCGTCAATGTAGTTTGTGTTTTGTAATTGTCGTCTCTTGATTAATGTTGGTACGTTAATTGTTGTAGTGTAATCGATTTTGATGATGGAAGTAATTAGTTGTTTTAATGTTAGATTTAAATTATATTAGAATATTTAAATGATCTAATTATTTTTAAAAATCATATATTTCAATTAAATAATAATTAAATATTAAATGTGACTTAGTTATTTTTAATCAATTATCTTGTGGTGGATAATTATGAGAATAATTTATTTAAAATAAATATGTAATGTGATGTGCAAGAAAAGTTGCAAAAATGGAAATTAAAGCAATAAAACAAATAAAAGAATAAAAAGATTGTGTGAGCCAATAGGAATAGAGATCTGGGAAAAAGCTAGCTTTTAAAGAATTGATTTTCTTTTAATTTGGATTTTTGAGAGTTTTGAAGAGATGGGCATTATATTTTTACTCAATTAGGTAAAATTGGGAGTTTTTACACACACAGGGAATATGAGATTACAGAAGTATTTTTGGTGGGTATTCTGAAATTTTAGAAAGGGATTTTCAATCTATTTCTGGTGAATGTTCTGGAGAGTCTTTGAACAACAAAATAGGTTTCAAGTTCGAAGGCGAAGTCCGGTAGAGGAGATTTGGAGGCACAGTCAAGGAACTCTTCGAGGACATCAGAATCAAGCAGGCATCCTCAGATTTTCGAATAAGCGTTGGACATCAGGTTCTTCTTATACTTTCCTTCTAGTATTTTTCTTTCATCTTTGTGCTTCAAAGAAAACAAAACAAAGTTTAGTAAATATGGTTTATGTGAAGAAAGGAAAATAAACTGTTATTTGAATTGAAAATTAGTGAAAGATCTTAAACTAGAAATCAAGAAAAATATAGTTATTGTACTGTCTCTCAAATTTGTCAAAAACAAAAGAAAACCTGATCATCTGAAATCTCCAACTCAACAAAAATAAGATTTTAGGAAAATGATATCTTTGTTGAAAATAATAAATCTTGGGGTTTTAGATATGTAATTATTTTAGTGTGGTTGGATCTATTTATTCTCTGTAATTGCCTTTTATTCTGGTATTCACCCTGTACTTTTATTCAGTATATTTAAATATATATATATATATAGATTTTTGATTTATATTGTTATATGTATATATATTAAATTTTGTGTCGGCCGTACCCCTGACATCGAATAAATTTGATAATTTTCGGATTCTGGGTTCTGTGTTTATTTCATCGAAGTTTCGCACGAAATTTTTAATATTAAAAATTTCTTTTATAAAAAAAAAGGGAAGACAAAAAAATTAAGTTTTAATGTTTTTTTAAAAAAATTGTATGGTGGGAAGGGAGGGACGGCGAAGCCGTACCTCCTGACCCCCTCTCACTGCGCACTGTGGCTACGGGTACAGCAGTCACATGGACTACTGTGCGCAGTCCTATGGACTGCGCCCAGCCATTGGGCCCGTGGCCTTTGGTTAAATTAAGTTTATTTTTTTTATATATTAAATTTTGATATATGTTTTAAATATATATTGTTAAATTTTAATAATATTATTATTATCAATATATATATATATATATATATATATATATTTTGTTATTTTTTTTAATCTGATGAGTATTTAATTTAATAAACATAATAATTATATTTAATTTATTTAATTTATTGAATAATAACAATTATAATTTATTTGACTATTAAACATAATGATTGCTATTTATCCAAAATGAAAACTTGATTATTTTATTTAATATTTTTGTTAGTTTTAATGTAATCTTTTTTATTGTATTATAGTTTAAAGGTTAAATTTGTATTATTGCGTAAATAAAGGGTGTTATTTTATGGGTTGAACGAATAATTTGAATTGGTATTTGTTTTAATTTGTTATTGCAGAAATTATTATGGTACAAAATGTAATGGGGGTTATTTTTATGTATAATTAAACCTTAGATTATTTTAGCACTTTGGATGTAATAGGAATGTTTTATGAAATTTAGTAAATTGGGATTTTGATTATGCAATAGAGTGAGTCATTTTTCCTTAACTATGAAATCATGCAGTCTTGTTATTGTCTTCCTTTCTTTATGGTTGTAAATTTTTCACTCGTAATGTGGGAACCCTGTTGTCAAATTGTGAAAACCTTGTTCCGGAGGCTTGTTGTTTTAGAGTGTTATTCTCCTCTTGTTTATGCTTTTGAGCGTTATTGGTTTTATATTGGAAGGGTTGAACGGTTTGGTAAGACTTTCGACTTGAGTAATCGTGAGAGGGTTAATGCCTCGTGTGTTTAGATTGTTTTATGCTTTATTAATGTTAGTTCAACCCTTGCCTGTTTTGGAGATATGTTAAGGGTCATAGGGAGAGTGGCTCTTCGTGGGCACTGGCGCCTCGGGTAAGAGGAAGTGCCAGGGCAACCCACGTAAGAGTAGTTAAACAAGTGATAACCTAAAAATAGAATTTAGGGGGATGGGTAGTAAAACATACAAGATAATGAAAACTGGATTCCTCGTCTATGCATTAGGGCTACCGTAGACTAGTGATAGACTGAGTAGGCCGTGGTCGGCAAAGTCATAGTCTCGTCTTCATGAGAGATTATCGGCTCTGCATTAGCTACCCTATGGTGCCGGTGCCTCAGTAGGAGGAAGGGCCAGGTGATCCATAGATGGGTGTCGGCGCCTCAGTTGGAGGAAGTGCTAGGGGATCCCATGAGAGCTATGCGATGACACTCTCCACTAGACATCCTTGTCCTTGTTTCTTGTCGCCTCTAGATATTGTTATTTTATGTTGTTCTGATTTTAGGGCTAGGGAATCCATAGGTGGGTGCCGGCGCCTCAGTTGGAGGAAGAGCCAGGGGATCCCATGAGAGTTATGTGATGACCCTCCCTACTTGACACCCGTCTGACTTGTTTCTTGTTGCTTATGGAATGGTGTATTGAACGGTTGATTCAGAGTTATTATGGAATCGTATTCTTTATAATGGTTGTTTTAGATTTATTTGGAAATGTATTTTGGGTGTTGGTTCGGTTCTTCTGGATGTTATCTCTTTATGATGTTTCTTTGAATTCTTGTGAATCTGTTTCATGATTGTTAATTGATAGTACTTCATGTTATTGTGATGAGTTTCTTGGTTTTAACTTGTTATGTGATTTGAGAACGTCAATGATTGTGCATTGCATGCTTGAGTTGTACTCGTTTTGTATCATGTTGTTATTGAGTCGGTCTGACATTCATGGTTGGGTTCACTTCCTCATCACCTCTGAGCACGGGGGGTGAGTTACTTGTAATTCACATGGTTGGGTGGAACGTGCTCCGCACCCGTTGGGTTCCCCATCAGCGTCTTGTCTTCTTAGCTTTCTGCAGTGGAGTTGTACCAGTGATCAGTTGTACTTCATATTTCATTATACTTGTATCAATCCCCATGTTGGGAGATTCTATGTAATTCATTTATCAAAGAAAATTGTAATGTAAGATTATAACGATGATGTAATAGTTAGGCTCATTTGTAACTCTTTTTAAAGATTTATCATGGATGTAATTATGCGATGTTTATTATACTCGCATCATGGTTATCGGATGTATCGTTGTATATGGTTATCATAAATTAAATGGTTATGTTATATTCTTTATCTTTATTTATGTTTAGTGTTGCGAAGTAACCTCGCGTGCCCCAGAGAACTAAGTGTGTTAATGTTATGTAATGTGCTATGTGATTATGGTTAAGTGTTATTACATGTTTAATTTAATTATTTAAAAAAAAAATTATTTGCATTGTGTGTGTTCTCTGGGGTTTGCACGACGGGCGTTACAAGCAACTACACACACCATTCTTTGAAGGTAAATTGAAGAACAATGGAGCTAAGCAAGGCCATCATGTAGGTTTAATTTATTTTATTTGTTTGATTTCCTTATGCTTCATTAAGGTTATTGATTTGATTGTGTTTGGTGTATATAGTATTATTGTTCATTATTCACAATTATTTTCATGATCCAAATTCTAGAACACTTAGTAGGACCCGTGTCTTGAGTATTTTAACAAAAATATTGTCAAGTTCTATGTTTTGAGCAGTTATAGGTTTAAACGACGCATCTAATTAGGATTTTGGTGCAATTAATCATCTAAATAGTGCATTTGATCCTCCAAACGATTGTGTAAGAAGTTTTAGTCTTTCAATGCATCTAAGTTGTACTTTAGCACATGTGACTCATGAAATGACACATCATGTAGGTTTGATTTATTTTATTTGTTTGATTTCCTTATGCTTCATTAAGGTTATTTATTTGATTATGTTTTGCATATTTGCTATTATTGTTCATTATTCACAATTATTTCATGATCCAAATTCTAGAACACTTAGTACGACTTGTGTCTTGAGTATTTTAACAAAAATATTGTCAAGTTCTATGTTTTTGAGCAGTTATAGGTTTAAACGACACATATGATCAGGATTTTGGTGCAATTAATCATCTAAATAGTGCATTTGATCCTCCAAACGATACATCCAATTCTATGAACTATGTAAGAATTTTTAGGCTTTTGATGCATCTAAGTTGTGCTTTAGCACACGTGACTCATGAAATGACACATTTCATCCTTGAAATGGCACCTTTGATCCTTGGATTGTAGAGATTCAATTTTGATTGATTTATTGATATATTGTGCTCTCTATCACTATTGTTTGTTTCTCTGTTTATTTTTATTCTATTTTTTAGGTGTCTAACCCTAAAAAATTCAAATTGATTATTTTGTTAGGGTCTATCATTGTTATTTTTGGTAAATCTCTAAATTTTTTATAGATTGGTGCAATTGTTCGAGAAGTTACATAATTTATTGAACCAACTACACAATTGATTTAGGAAAATATACATTTTATTGGGGAAAGAATGCAAGTGATCAAGTAAACAACATAACCTATCAAATATAAGGTCTAACTCTTTATGCCTTTTAATTAATTTTATCTGATTTCACACATCCAATTTCTTTCTTTCTCGTATTTGACTCAGGTTGTTGCACAATTGATCCATTTTTTATGTAATTGATTTGTGTATTTTAATGTGATTTTCTTGGTTACTAATTTGAGTTGTGCAATTGTGGCTTTCGTTGGGATCTAAGACAATATAATTTAATTGAAACTACTAACAAGTCTATTGCAAGGTTTTATTGTCTTCATTTTTTAGCTTAACTAACACTTAAATTTTCTAAAGGAAATAATTTATTATCGTGTAGGTGGATTCAATGATCTATATTCTTTCCCCTTGTGCCTAGTGCAAGCCTAGGGAGCAAAAACATCTTTGAGTCTTTGTATTTTTTACCCAAGGAGTGTTATTTGCATATGCTCTCCTCTTGTTCCTAGTGCAAGCCTAGGGATTAGAAACACTGACATATTCCTTTTATAATTTAGTAGAAGGCCTACTTGGAGACTTCATCACCCTAAGGGTAACCTAAATCACATTTTCTGACAGGGTATAGAAAGGATGGAGAATGAAAGTTGTACCCCAAGGTGTGTCCAATGTCATTCAAACCAAGTCGTAAGACCCTCAGACTATCAAGACTTGTTAGGTGAGGAGCGTGGTTGAGGCCCCCTAATATCAAGCACTAAAAATGGGCTCATTGTTCACATATACCACTAAAAACCTTGTTATCATAAGCCTATGATCATCAGTCATTAATCTAGTGGGGTGCAATATACAGTATCATGCATGAAGCTACCCAACATGTACCATAGTAGGGTGAGATAGAATTCTTTTGAGGGTGTAAAAATCCTTCAAGTGAAGGAGGAAGGTGAGCCCTTGTGCCACTGGGGACCTAGCTATCCCCCTTTGAGAGTGGGGTGTTCTTAAGCACAATCCTACGATATTGTTTTGCTTGGGCCTCCACTAGTGAGACACACCTTGACTAAATAGCATAGGTTGTATATCATGTTTAGCATGTATTTCTTGCACAAGACTAGTGAAACCATTTGGCCTATTACCCTAGAAATATCAAACAACCATTATGTCTTACTGAGTGATTCTACTTGTTATTTCCAAAAGTCTCATAAACTATTAAATTTTCTAAAAAATCCACAGAATAGTGTAATTCATTTGTCAAACCTCACAACTGATTATCCTTTGTCGCAATTATTTATCCTTTTGCATGATTGATTTTACACAAAAAACTTTGAAAACATAGATTTTACCTAAAATAACACAATCAATTGATCTTGTAACATAATTAAGCCTTCCTGTTATGTATTTGATCCTTTAAACTTCACATTTGATCCTCAAAATTGTAAAAATGACTATGTTAAAAATTAGACTGTAATCTAAAATGAGTAATTTTCACATAATTGCACAATTGACTCTTTGTGTTGCAATTGATCCATCTTGTAATGTAATTAATTTGTCAATTGGCACAACTAACTCCGACTGTCATTGAACATACTATCATAAAATATTTAAACTTCAGAAACAAACATGTCCACAGACAAAGTAAAATCTACCAACATACACAAAAAGACTAGAGAATTACCATTTTTATTATTTTATGTCATTATCATATCACCAATTCATATTTAAATTTAAAACTCAAAAATAGGTTTGAACCTATACCAAAAATAGTCACCCATCTACAAACAACAATACATTATCTACCAAAATCAATTCATAGGTTATCTAGATCTTACACCCATTTATCTCTAGTTTGTCCTTTTTTCTTAGAATTTTGTCTTCTCTAAGTAAAGGGTCAAATTAGCCTATTAGTGTTATAGATTATCTCATAATTTTATCTACCTCTAAGTTGATATATTTCACCCCCTTATCTATTAGTTTGGACTCATCAATATAGTTCAAATTCAACATATCAAATCCAATCCCGATCATTATATAAGATCTAGATATACTTTGAAAATTTTTGGTCTCACTATCCCACATATCAAACTCATTAAAGTCAAAGGGTCCCAAAATCTATCATATGTCAGTTGAAACTAGGTCTCATACTAAGAGAAAGATGCAACATCAACCAAATCCTAATATGGGTCCCATAAGCATAGATCCTTTCTAAGAAACACAAGGGGAGTCCTCAAAATTACTTGTGTCAAGAGGGGTTGAAACATCACCATCTAGTCCTAAGACTACACCCAACATAATTAAAGACATAACACCTAAAGAATTGGTAGAAGCACAACAAGATGCCAAGACTATGAAACTTGTGTCCATATTGTTATCACAACAAATCATGACCAATATTTCCTACCATTATCATAACAAGGTGCCAAGTTACCATCCACCTTTGATTTCACACTCATTCAAGACATGTCCAACATCACCTCATCACAAACCTTGGGAGGAACAAGTTCTAACACTATTCCACAACAAACTAATTATTTCATACAATCACCTAACAACACTCTTATTGATAAAAAAACCACTTTCACACAAAACTCTAATACCATACCCCAATAAATTTCCACCATCATTTCATAATTGATCATACCAACAAATTCAACCTAGGTATCTATACCTCTAGTAAACACTCAATTTCCACCATATACTTTACAAATCACCAATCTGTTATACCAATGAAACAATCCACATAATGAAACTATTTCCATGAATAATAAGCAAACACCACATACATCATACCTTTCACAAGCACCTCCATCCAACACTCCCCAAAATCATAACATCATCCTACATAATCAAAACATTTTCTCATATATTCCACCTCAAAACACCATAACACCTCCACATATTTCATATATTTCACAAACTCCTCCATCCAACCCTCTTCCAAATCAAAACATCATCCCACAAAATTATAACCCCATCTCACAACCCCAAAACATCATAATGCCTCAACAATAATCTACTTCATTAAACCCATTTAGTACATCAAACATATCCACCCACACTTACATTCCACTAAACCAAAACATAATCCCTCATAATCAAAACATATTACTGCATAATCCACATAAAAACTCCATGGAACCTCAACAACAATTCACTTCACCAAACACATTCACCACATCAAACATATTTACCAACACTTACTCTCCACAATGCAATACAAACATTCTGCAAAATAGCCAAAAAATAACTTTCCCCAAGTTCAATCATCCAATCATCACATTTCCGCATATAATCCTATTAACACACTCACTTTCACACATCCGAATGAATTGGTTCAATAGATTCATGACTTGCAACAACAAATCTCAAATATTCAAATATGATCAACAAAGAGGAGTTATACATTGGAGGATGTGTAATTATTCTTTCGATAGGAAAATACCAATGTCGCCCTTCCCTCATAATTTTGAAACTCTAAGATTCAAAAAATACAAGGGAAGGGGAGATCCTCACAAAAATAATGGAGAATTCTATATAGCTTACTTAGAGGTGGTTTAAAAAAATACTTATCTTATGCATCTTTCCATGAAGCTTAGGAAACAAGCTATGGAATAATTTCTCATCTCCAACATGGAATTCAAACTTTTTAAGAACTGGAAAAGAACTTCATTTCACATTTCTCGTATAACATTGAACATGAAGTCTCTATGACAAATCTATGCAATACCAAACAAAACAATGGAGAAACTTTTGCCTCCTTCCTACAATGGGGGAGGAACTTAGATAACAAATGTCCATGTCATATACTAGAAAAACAACTGGTTCATATGTTCATACAAAATTTGAATACCAAGATAGGATTCCACTTATGAATTCAATATTCTAACAATTTTGAAAAAAACCATAAAGACTTACTATCAAGAAAGCCCTAATAGATAAATAAATTGTGAAAATATACAAAGAAAACAAAGATAACACAAGTTCATCCAACAACAAACCTTATTCTTGGTATTTAAAAATAAAATTATTCAACGATGGTGTGGTTGATGCCAAGATGACCCAAAATGCTTAACCTGTTGGCCTACGCTTGTCGTTAAAGCAAAATATTGACCCATTAATTTTTGATACAAACATCAAAGTTAATAGATCTATGGGAGGCAGTTAGTCCATGTCACAAACCCTGAAGGGTAGTCCTACAAGCACCACCTAATACTCAAAAATTGGTGAACATCCAATCAAATTCATAGATAGGTTCTCCTAAGAAAAATAATACCCCATGATGGAGAAATAATCCTTTAGGAGAGCCTATTGAGTTAGCACTTCAAAAATTGGTTAGTCATTAACATTCCCAAAAATTAAGACATTGTAAAGGGCTTGTTGTTGAAACTCATAAATCAAAAGATGTTTTCTCTGGTGTCAAACTTCTGGGTGTCAATTTCTTGTTAAACATTATTGATGAAATTTTATTAGGTTGTCTCCATTTTGTTCTCTTCTGGTTATTCAAAACAACATATCAAGCATATGTTTGGTTTTTCAAAACATAGTTTATGTTTTGTGTGATTTTTCTAATAGGGTTTCTTCAAGAAAGAATTAAATTCCTTTGAATAGGTCACATTAATTTGGAGAATTCAATTGGATAAATAAGAACTTGATAAAAGATAATTTTGCACATTTATGCAAGTCGGAGATAGTACTGTGCCAAGTAATTCAAATTATACCCAGAAGGAAGGCACATTAATTTGAACTTTGAATCTGTTTCCCAATGGAGAAGGAAACAATCAATTCATTTTCCAAAACCATCCCCTGTTTCATTTTCTAAAATCAATTTAAATTTTTTGTTATTGGAGTGGAGATAAGTGTAACTAAAAATCTAATTCAAAACATATGCCACTTTGAAGTAGATTGAAGAAGATGATTTGATTGAATAAATTGTATAAATTCACAATTTGCTTAACATTCACCAATCAATTTTGGAAGACTGAATACTCAGTGGTGAATATAAGGTAATACCCACCTAGGCACAACAGAGCCTAAAGTGCAGGGAATTTCAATATTTTGATGGATTCCATTAGTTGGCCAATTCACTTGCAAAACTTGAGCATGAAGATTGTGGCATACTTTTAGGGTTTTAAAATCTGCTGATTTGGGAACCAACAAAACCTTTCTCTGACTCTATGTTAAATATGTAAGATCAATTATGTGAGTTTTACTTGCATAATCTTGTGCTCTTAGATCAAACAAAATGAAACCCTCTAATGTCTGTGGGGGACTTATAGATTAAAGCACTAGCCTCTTATATTAGGAATGAAAAACAAAGGGGTGAAATCCTGCAGGAATATATTGAAAAGGAGAAATTTGTTGCTCTGTAGCTGAGAAAAGAATACAAAGATCCCAATGCAGTTATTGATGAGTGGTTAGAGCTCTTGACTTATAAAGGTGTAGGAAGGAAAATAATGAAATTCAAGGAACCTGACTACACCAGGATGAAGCAACTAGTTACAAGGCCTATTGATCACACCTTCGAGTTTGTAATGAAGAGGTGGGAGGAATTAACCCTTGAATTAAAGAAAAAGGAATGTCACTCCCTATACAATTTTATAGCCATTATCAAAAGGTCTCACAAGTATATAGACATTTCTAGGGACAATGGACTAAAATGGTTTCCATTGATAATTCATCCACCTCTCCTTCTCTACCCAGTGCCACATTGGATAGGGAGGGACCAGGGTGAAGTAGAATAAACATAGAACCTAAGATTGGAAAATATTTCATGTCGAAAGGGCTACTACTTGAGACAAGTTAAGAGAGTTGATGTTGTTGTAGACTTCAGGGAGATCACTTTGCAATACAACCTCTGTGACCCAAATGTTGCTTGAGGATAAGCAATTTCTTAGTTGGAGGAATGATGAGCCTAAATAATAACTAGTTTTCTCTTGTTTATTCCATATCTTTTAAACACTTTAAGTTGTTTATTTCATATACATTCCTGAACTTTGATATTTTATATCCTTTATGTAATCTGAACTAGACTTTGATGATTGGGAATATGATTATGATACATGTTGATATTTGTATGAATGAATGTATGAATGTGTATGAATTTCAATTTAAATCTATGTTTAATTCACAATTGTTAATAGTATGTATGCTTTGGATGAGAGCCAACTCCTTGTTGTGAGAATAGCAACCCACAACAACTGGAGAACTCAACTCACAACCAAAGGATTTTAAGCCGATAAGTAGGGGATATACTAGAACAAATCTAGGCATGTGATAGTTGTAGAAATTGATGAAGGTGATCATTGGGAGTCATCAAAGCATTCAATAAGATGATGGAAAGATGAAGGAGTTTGTGATGAACAAGGAAACTACCATGATTGCTTGTACAGAGCACGTCTCTGCCATGCCGTTAAAGCAGAGTTGTAAACCTAGTTGTCTTCTTCCATTTATTTCAATTATAGTTTTTATTGCAAAGACATTATCTCTCTCTATTCTAAAGGAGAGTGGAAACTTTCATTTAATTTCAGTTTTAAGTCTTTATGCAAATAAACCTCCTTTTGAACCTATATAGTTAGATCGGTGGTTGAGGAGTGGATCTAGTTAGAGATACATGTGTTATAAATATTTTTCGATATTGTTTTACTATAGACAATTTTGCATTGTCAATTTTCTGTTATCAGTTGTAATGGATATGCATTCATGAATTAAAGATCTGTGAAGATTCTTGTCATGTCGTGAGAGTTCAATTTTATACAATGAAAATGTTCCATTTTATCGTTATGATTAGTTGAATCAAGTAGCACATATTTGGTTTATCCTATGGGAACACAACTTGAGCAAGGGCCACTCAAGGTACTGTTCACCCACCTTTAATTTCTATTGTTAGAATAAGTGTTCATATTATTACATTCATTTCAATAGATTCTTCATTACACACATGTGAATGATATCTTGTTTTATGATTCACCTTATTGTATTGAGTCTTTGATTCATCCTTCAAAGTAAGTCAAGTAGCTAGAAGTAAGAGTTAGCAATGTTAGTGAAATTGCTAAGTTCAGGTTAACAGTTATCAATTATAGTGCTAAGCTGAAAGTACCTGCAGCATTAGTAGTAGACTAAGTTATTTCCCTTGTTTTGTAGTTTATGCTTTATTTTACTATCATCCTTTACTATTTTCCTGCACACGTGTAAACCACCTATACTTGTTGATATAGGCCGTGTAGAGTTTGTGAATGCACATACAGTGCCAACATCATCAAAATATTATGAAGCCCTGGTTGATAATTAAATGAAGCCTTAGCAAGGGTTTACTGGACTATTCAACTAGGAACCCTTCCTGTGAATTGTGTGTCTAACACCAAGTTGGCTAGACATTAGTTAGGCCATACAATATGCTTATGTAAACTCATGATCTTTCTATATGAGAAAAGTTTACTAAGCATGACAACAATATATGGAGATACCTAAATGCATATATATGCAAATATGTATTTAAGTGTGTGTGGTATAAATATTAAAAAAGAGAGGGCAGGGTTTCTAAAAAATAGTAACATTGTTTTATCACGATAATATATATAAAAGAGATCTAGAAATTCAATTTTAATGTGAATATGTGTTAAATTTAACCATATCTATATGAGAATTGAATATGAAATCTAGTTGTCAATAACTAGTTTGAGAAAAAAGTGTGTGAACATGTGACACATGTTATCATTCGTGATACATTTTTATTTATTATTTAAAAATTATTTGGCCAAAGTAATCCAAAAGCACTACTTGCATTGCCAATTCATAGTGTCTATTAGTAAAAATCAATTAGAGATGCCATACTTAGCTATAAGGTATCCAAAGATGTATAACATATTATTTACATTTAGTACACAACACTAGTTCTCAAATGGCATGGTGATCTTGGAGTTTCCCTGAATTTTCTATCCTCGTGAAGGGTAGGGCCTCTTCCAGATGAAAGGTGTGGGGGACTACTAGTCTATGGTTGGAGGAAAAACACTTGAGTGATGTTCTCCCTCTTGCAGTCGAGATGCCAAAGACTTTGTTTATCAAAGATAATATATTTGATTCCACAAGGCATTGTATTATTTCTAGTATATTGTACTTCGCATCTATGATATGATGTTTGTATCATGTCATAATGTTCCATTCTTGGAATGATGTAATACTTGGTAAAAACATTGTAATCTTTGATAAAATAGAATGATGACATGCTTTACAATAAAACTTGTTTGATAATTTTATCATATAAAGAAATGTGAGTATTTGATGTAAAGAATTTGGTATATGATAAATTCTTAGAATTTCAATCTTCTATCCCTTTATAAAATTGGAATTCAATCTTATGATATTATATTTTCAAATAACATAGTATTAGTTATTCAAAAAAAAATCAAGCATTTTTGCAATTAATGAACTAGTAGGTTCGTTACACTATTCATTCAATCATTACACAATAAAAAATTAGAAGTAGATAAAACATGGTTTTTTTTACTAAATTAGAGAGAGCATATAACCATATAACTTATTAATTCAATGATTATACAATAGAGAAATTAGAAGGAGATAGCATATGACTTTTCTTATGTTGATTATTTAATTTTTTAAGGATTGTGTATGTGTGTTCAATATGGTTATTAAACATATTTAATTTTCATGAGAAAGGCTTGGTATAAGCCATTGGTAGAAGCATATCACACAAAGGATAACATAATTTCATCACCCCCCTCTACCACCCAATGTTAAAAGAGCATGACACTTTTCTTTAAATTTACCATATTTGTGCCTAGCCTAATAATTGTTCGATTGTGGAAATATTTTCAATAATTTGATTGATGTTATATTAATTTCATTCTCAACTTTAATATTGTTTGATATTGTATTATTTTTATTCTCAACTTTAATATTCTTTAAAATTATTGAATGAGATCATTTTAATTTTTGTTGTCAATTTATGACCTAAGATTTAATAATACTATTCTTTTGGGATATTTCTTTTATTCACCCATTTCATGTTACTTTGCCAATCATGATACACATAATAGACTATGTATAGAGGTTTCATACATCAATTGTTCCATCTCTCTACACTCTACTTAAACATCAAGCTCTTTAATGATTAAATAGTCAATAGCAATGTTAAACTTCATCCCTACCAAATAGTGGTAATTAATGAAGTCCATTTATTTTCTAGATATTGAATGAACTAGCGTTCACAAAAGGAGCTCAAATTATTGAACATTGTAAAGGTGTAGATTCATTCTCAAGGTCTTGGGGTGTATGCACATTGTCACATACAAGAGTTATTTGAGCCAATTTAGGCATTTTTATATAAATTTAAATTTTAATTATTTTTCTACTACTTTGCAATCATGTTTGTTTCTACAAGGAATTATAGTTGCATTAATTAGAATATCGAGTAGGCTGACATTCAAACTTGGAATCTATTTGTGACTAGTGAGATTTTTCACCACTTAACCACTTGTTCAATCATGATGAAAACTTTCAAATTCTATTTAAGAAATGTATTTTAATTCCAACAACCTTTTGATATTTAAAAAAATATATTTTAATAATTTTTATCTTATAAAGAATATACTTTAATAAACAATAGATTTTATATCATTTTTCATCTAACTATTTTTTTTTAATCATCTATTTCTAACCGAAATTATTAAGTGACCATTGAACCTATACAGCCCATTGCTATTATATTAAAGAAAAGTACACTAGGACAACCTTATTTAGAAGAAAAAACAAAAGTTCTTAAAGGATTGATTGTCCAAAACCCCTAACTACTTTCGGTAACATTTAACGTTATTTAAATTCATCTGAATCCACTTTCAAGAATCCCATGTGCCCCCCATACAACGTGAAGGTTTTGCTTTTATCAAAATTTGAGATCTTGAAAGTGACTAATTTCCTCCCCTTTACTACGGAAGAAGGGCCTAAATCTTAAAGTAAAAATTTCATCATGTTTTGAGTGATCTTTCCAAAAGGATACTTTATTTTGAAAAAAGATATATAAATTATTTATATATATGAAATATAAATAAAGGATTATTTTTGCTGGTACTCTCAATGTCAATAGATACAAAAAAATGAATTGGAGATGGTTAATTCTTCAAACTAAAAAACTATCAATTTAAGCAGAATGGATAACCAAAACAAATCAAATTAGGCTCATGCTTTTGAATGTGCAATAAATAAGGAATAAGACTGGGATCATGTTCTATGTGACTTATGAAGAATGATACACCAAAACAAATCAATTTAAATTCATACTCTCAAATGTAAAATAAATAAAGGATGGGGTGAGAGCATGTACTAGACGATTTTTGTAGAATATATACACACCCTAACTGATTGGCTAAAACATCATGTTGTAGGCAAAAGATCACAAGCTCCAATCCCCCATATCAACTAACCCGAAAATATCAGCTTCCACTTGTATTCCCTGAGTAATGTCATAAAAATGAGTTGCAAAAACCTTTAAAAAAGAATAAAATATCAACCATGTGTAGAAGTGTAAGCCTGAATGACTTTCGTATATGGGCCAATGCCATGTCTGTATAACTAAAAACTAAAAAATGGAAAAATGACCTAGCCCTGCAAGCTCTATTTTAACCATTTTCATCCTACCATAATTATGACATTTAATTATGTCATTGGTCCACATTTGACTTTAATTAATTCATGTTCTTTTATTCTTCATGATTATTAAATAAATAAATTTTATTTATTTATTAAATACGCCATTAATTGTCTAAGTCTTCCCTTAATTAAATAAATTTACCCCTTTTTAGTCATTTTTTCCTATTATTAAATAAATAAGTTTTATTTATTTATTTAATATGTTACTAATTGTCATAATTAAATGAATTGATTAATTTAATTAATTAATTAATCTTATCTTTTAAATTAAATAATTATCATAATTATCATTAATTATTTAATTGTCATAAATTAATATTCATCTCATTTTAAATAAATAATTAAAATGTCATCACATTCTTAACTGATTGGTAAATAATCTGAAAATCGATTATTTATTATTTCACAAAATCCATATTTTGAATTAATTTAATTCAAATTGGTAACTTTACTCCAAAAATCAAGTAATCAGGCAGATTATTGATTTTTCAAATCTGTCTTCAGTCCAACTTTTATCTTTTTGATTTTTTGAATCTCACAAATCACGCAGTCTTTATCTTCTTGATTTTTGAAAATCTTTATTTTCTAATTAATTACCTCATTTATTCTCCACCACCGATTCGATCTTCTTAGATGACTTATTGACCGCTCACTTAAAGATTTTTCCCTAACCTTGATCATGGATTATCAGATTTAATCTGGACCTCTGATTTTAGGTCTCTGTCAGAAGTCAATCTCATCCGTCCATTCAAAATGGCATTTTCCTCTCGTTTTTCGATTATACAGAGACATTACATGTTCATGAATTATATTATTATTCTGACATATTTAGGCATAAGCATTTCACTCACATTGTCATAGGCATTAGGCATTTAAACTTTGATCAAATCCTTCAAAGCTTGGCGTAGAACTTAGACATTTATTTCAGATTGTTCGTGTGTTTGATCTAAGAGCAATACGTCAACTAGCAAGTTAAAAGGTGTTACAAAAATGAATCATGGAGGTCTCGACAATTAGCTGGTATAATTGTTCTTTTGTTTACTTCCATTGTATTTTGTAATTGTTTTGGGTTTATTATCTTCCTTGATTTGCTAACCTTAATCAAACCCTAAAATAACCCTTAGTTACAGCAGGGACATCCTCTTGAAAAGGACTGGAAAAAATGGCAGATACCTACCAGTTAGGACTTGTTAACCTCTTCTCCATGAGATCAGATCGCGTCAAAGCAAGCTTTTTAACATTCTCTAAACCAACGGACACGCAGGTTGACAATTGTAACATTTACGAAAGGAATTCTGTGGATGTTCCATATGCAAATGACATAGTCAAGTGAGTGCTAACTGCCATTTTGTAGCCATGTTTCTACTTGCTAGTAGGTAGCAAGACCTTTGAATCGAGTAGAAGACAAGTAGCCCTTTTGATGTCCGTGAATCCACTGCAAATAAATCTACCAAAAACTGTTGGGTAGTCCAAACAATCTTCGTGCTTATCTCTTACCCAACAACTGAATCTAGTCATCTTATTCTGTCTTTTTCGTTTGTTTTATCTTTTACCTGTCGAGACCTGTCCCTCACTCAGTTCCAACTTCGAAAAAAACCAAAATAAACCATTCAGATGTCACGAGTCCTCTTTGTTGTTATTAAACTTATTAATTAGACTGAGACAACTAATTTGGATTGGCCCGCCTGTAAGCTGGTGCTGTAAATGGATGGCTAACCTCCTTAAATGGGGCATACTGTAATACTTTAATGGGAAAACGCTTATACTGTTTCATTGCTGTGACGGGCGTCGTGCGAGGCAATAATTAAGCAACTGGGCACCGCCTCGTTTCCTCGAATGGTCGGCTGTTGTTCGAGAATCAAATCCAGATGTCCACGAATCATTTTCAGTCCAGCCCTATAATAAATATATGTTTTGCTTTCAATTTCAGCCTCCGATTAAATCAATGTGATTTTAATAATACCCAACTGAAAAGACGGCAAAAGCAGCTCACAATAAACGACAGTGGAATTGGTGGGTATATGGAGCAGCAGCTCTGTAAAATAAATTCAACCTGAATGGCCAAAAATATCTTTTACAGAGGCCCACTTCATAACATACCTTAAAATAAAGAGAAAGCTAAGATTTTGTAATAACAAATAGCGGGTACATCGCCTAATGATCATCCCCACTAACTGCGGGTGAGGGAGATTTGTTTTGTTTCTTAAATGCAGCCCTGAAAAACGGAGATATCATAAGTGACAGTGAAGAATGAGATATGAATTATCCCTTGGCCTCCTCCCATTCATCCTCATGCGACCTTATCATCACAATCTAGCAGTTCCTCCCACCGCTATATGACCGCCCGCTCAGGCATTAAAACTGATTCTGTTAGTGCTTGCTGTAGATGATGTATGCTCAAGTTTTAGGCGCAGCCAGACGCATGCACCCTGTTTTGTTGGCATTTGTTTATTATTAGAGGGAGAGGCAAGAGCTTCACATTTTTAACATGGCAAGGACAGTGAATGTGGATCAATTTTAACTTTTTTCCAGATCATACAGTGTGCTGTGCTTATACCAATGCAAGATATGAGGATGTTGGCAAATGGATGGTGACCACGACATCTTACTTGCTCAGAATTCCAATCATAATTGAGAAGCTGTATTTAATCGGAGCAGTGCAGGACAGAGAAAATCTAAGGAAAAACAGAAATATATGTCATGTATAAAGTGAGCAATCCTAAGTTGTTTCAAGCTAAACGTTCTAAAGCAACAATGCCTTCAAAAAAACCCCAGCGCGAAGGTGGGATCCCATTCTTCAGTAAACTCTCTCTTAACATTACAGGGATTTTAAATTGAGGTTAATTTTAAGGGGGTAGTTGAGGATTTAGCCTGTAAGTTAGTCTTTCTTTTTAAGTTTGAGCTGCTACCCCACACTTAATAGGACGCCCGAATTCAAGGCTTGGCTGTGGAGAACTTCTCCAGCAATAGGTGATCTAGCCATCGAATCATTTCATGGGACAGTGTTATTGTGGCACTGATTTTCATTAGCATATTTGTTTTATTCCCAATACAGGGGAATATGGGTGAGTATGAGTAAGAGTAGTTGTTATTTCCGTTTTACACGTCATATATATGTACTGCAACACGATAAAATTTCTTTCTATTTGGAAAAGCATTCAGAATCTAGATGGGCATGTGGCAATCACGCGTTGTACTTACTGTTGGCCGCTTGAATTGAAGGTACTTCCTCCAGATCGGGACAGCAATCGGAGCCCAATACCCCAAAAGCACCAGCTGAATTCAATATCTTTGGCAAGGGAATGTTCGAATTTGACTCAGAAAATGAAAATAGCATAGATGGTTTTTCCACACCCAAATTGGAGAACGACAAGTCTGAAGAAGAAGATATTAATTTGATCCACCACAGACATCGAAGCTCAGGCAGGGCGACATCCAAGGCTAGTAAGGGTGATCAGGGTAGTAATTTTTCTGATAAGAATCCACAACAAAGTCTCGGGTGGCCCTTGGCAGCCAAAACCGAAAGGCTTTTTCATGCCAGAATGAAGAAGCCCGCTACGGCTATGAGAGTTCAGATCATTAACAAAACGCAAGACGAGAAAGAATTATCAGGTACAAGTTGCCGCATTCATGCTGAATTTCAATAATGTCTAACCTGAATCAAACTTAAGGGACACACCCATAATACATATTTCTTATGATATTTCGCAGATCGCCATGGTAATTTTTGTCTGTGATACAGAAATAGGGGTTGAATTCACTATAGCTATGATGTTTTTGGGTTTAGGCTATTTATTTTTTGTTTTAAGTTGAAGATCTAATTTTGAAAACTTCAATGCAATTCAATTTAAAGTAATTTCCACTGTCATGTAAACAACCCATCAAAACAAAGTTCAATGCCTGAACAATTGCTTCAGTTTTTGTTTTATTTGGATTTAGTTCTTATCATGTTTGGAGAGGTGAATGGCTTCCTAGTCCTGTGGTGTTTGATGTTAAAAATTCTACCAAATATTTAGAAATGGGTACCCAATTTAAGAAGAAATTTTGTGGCTGGCAGAAATGGAAATGATGAAAGAAAGGTTTTCCAAATTACTTCTCGGAGAGGACATGTCTGGAGGAGGAAAGGGCGTATCTTCTGCCTTAGCATTATCCAATGCCATAACCAATCTAGCAGGTACTTCCTAAATACATTGAACGCCAAATTTTTCCTTTCATTAGAATGCTCCGCAACTTAACTCAAATTCGCTGGCGGTAGTAACCATGCATATTCTTGAAGTGCAGCCTCCATTTTTACAGAGCTATCTAAATTGGAGCCCTTAGCTCCAGAGCGTAAAACCAAGTGGTGCCGGGAAATTGGTTGGTTCCTATCTGTTGTAGATCATATAGTAGAATTTGTGCCATCAACCCAGAATTCACTGGATGGAAGCAATATGGAGGTATTAAAACCGCCTAGCACTTATTCGATGTCTAATCCTTACTTTTTTATTATCAGGGTTATCTAATCTCTTTCATAATTAAAACAATGGCTTCAACAAAAATGTTCATCATCCTTTCATAACTAAAACTACGGCTTCAACAAAAATGTTTATCATCTGACTGATGCAAGGTTAGAAATTCTGTCTTACAGATTATGGTGACCAAACCACGCTCAGATCTTCAGATGAACATCCCAGCTCTGCGCAAATTGGATGCAATGCTACTTGTATAATTCAGAGTCCCAGTACCTTTATAAAGAAATTTATACAAAAAGAAAAAAATTGTCTTTGATGGCCATGTTTTGGGGATGCAGGAAACTTTGGAGAAATTCAAGGAGCCCGAGTTTTGGTATGTGAATAAATCCATGGAGGCAGATGCATTCAGGAATAATTCTAATCAACAAAGGCAGGAACATAAATGGTGGCTACCCACTCCTCATGTACCGCCAGGAGGTCTCTCAAGGCATGCAAGAAAAATACTACAGAATCAGAGGGAGTCTGTCAGTCAAATACTTAAGGCGGCAATGGCAATCAATGCCCAGATCTTATCCGAAATGGAGATTCCAGATGCTTATCTGGAATCCCTACCCAAGGTAGATAAATGTTTAAGATTTATGTTACATAGTTTCACTGCAATACAAAGAGTATTGCTCAGTACATAGTTTCACTGCAATACAACCAGTATTGCTCAGAAGCATAGTTCATGCAGTGTTCAACTAATTTCAAAAGTCGTTTGCAGGCAGCAAGAGCTAGCCTTGGAGACACACTTTATCGTCATATAACATCAGACCAATTCTCTTCGGAAAGTTTGTGGTCTTCACTGGATCTATCATCCGAACACAACATTCTGGATATAATGAACCGAGTAGAAGCCTCCATTGCCACATGGAAGCGGAAAATCAACAAGGAGAGTAAAAACTCTGGAATGTCCTCTTGGGCAGGTAGCAACAGTGATAAAAAGGAACTCTTTGGTGAAAGAGCTGAGTCTCTTCTGTTACTACTGAAGCTGAGATTTCGTGGCCTTCCTCAGACAGCACTAGACATGAGCAAAATTCAGTACAATAAGGTAATCATGCCCACAATTTTCTACTAGCAATAAAAATTCTCTCATTACATAGTCAAGGATCTAAATCAAGGTGCTAATTTCAATAGCAGCTATTCGTTTTCAGATTTTTCTTGAAAAATGTAGTTAGAAAAGCCATATTAATTACTAATCAAAGAGAAAAATCGCTTGAATTAGTTATTCACTAGTATTTTGTTTGATATGAATACTGCATGATAAGTTGGTCGTAGTAATGGTGGGAAATGTCATTTGTTAGGACGATTGTTCTTCAAGAAAATCAATGGAATTTGTGCGTCTCTACACTTCAATCATGAATAAAATCTGACTCAAATCAGGATGAAAGTAAATCCTTCAACTGAAACTAGTGATGAAATACTTATTTTATGATTATGATCAGGAGACTTAATTTTGATGATATTTAGATTCTAGAACTACTTTAATATGAACACTTGTATAGTTCCCGGGCAATAATGGGAAATCTTTGCCAAGCAATAACCTCTAGGCATTTATTGAAACCATAATTACATTATTGGAAGATAGAAAACTACACTCTGAACTTATAAGTATCCAGTAACAGCACAGGGCTGATAGCTCATTGGTAGAGCCTCCAGCATGTACATACTACATGGGTAGCCTAGGTTTAAGTCCTAGCTGATCCATGCAAAATGACATGGTATCAAAGATGGACTAAGAGTTCTGGTTGAAAGAGAATGAGTCAATACTTTTTTGATTGAAAAGGAGCGGGTAACCATAAAGGGCCAGTAGCTTAGTTTTAGAAAAATCCAGCTTGCACATGGAAGGGCCTAGGTTTGAATCCTAGCTGGCCTTTGCAAAATGACGAAGTATCCTACTCACTCAGCTAGGAGTCCCAAGCAACACTTGGAAGAAGGAAAACCACACTCTGAGCCAAAAAGGAACCTGTAACTGCTAAAGGCCACTGTCTCAATGGTAAAACACCATGGTATATACATGGGAAGCATTAGGTTTAAGCCCTAGCTCGTCCATTCAAAACGACATAAATATTGTCTATCCGTTTCTAGGAAATATGAGTAATGGTCTTAAACTATATGAAAAGATAAATTTTTCAGATTTTTGTCATTACAAGAAAACAAGTTGCTGACAATCAGAAGGAAATTTCTCACTATGTGGTTCAATGATCATAAAGCATACTATCCAGCCAGGGAGATTTTAGGTTTGAGTCCTAGCTGGTCCCTACAAAACGATATACATAGTATTTGTCCAGTTTTAGAAAATATATTCTTTAATAATAGTTTCAATAGTAGAGGAATAGACAAAAATTTCGAATATCAGTAGTTGCTAGAAAACAACTTACTGATAATCACAGGGAAAGTTTACTGAGTGGTTCAATGATGGTAAACTATAATAACCTGAGGGATCAGGTACAGAAAATTCGGATAAGAAATGATTTCCGTCTCTCATACTGAATAATAATTCCAATGATTTAATAATCTCTGGATTCTAGTATAATCCCCTTCTGTGATTTTGATTTTATCTTCAGTAATATCCTCTTTTGATTTAAGGGGATTTGAACCTGGGACTTGGCCATGAAACTCAGGATCACTTGATCTTCTACAACACTCATGAACGTGGCTAGAGAAGTGTATCTTTGACAACAGTGAATATTTTTAGTACAGATGTATCTGGAAAAGAAGAGAGACATCATCATTTCTGTAATTTTATGATATTTTTGTCTGTTTGCATTCTATTTATTGGCACATTTGATTTGAATGAGCACAGAAACATCCGTTTAATGATTTGTGATCATGCAGGATGTTGGCCAATCGATACTAGAGAGTTATTCCCGTGTGCTAGAGAGCCTGGCTTACAACATACTATCTCGAATCGATGATGTACTGTATGCAGACAACCTCAGCAAGCGCGTTCCATCACGAGGATCCTATGAAAGGAATTCATCATGTAGTTCAATCGCCACCAATTCTTTGTCTGAAGACCCATCTTCCTATTGGAGTCCATCTCATTCTCCAGGCTTTCATCTTTCTCCAGATGGCAGTCCAAAGAAGTGTCAAACTGAAATGCAGGTGGTTAATGCAGAGCATATCCATTCAACTGCTTCATCACCAGCAGTGGTGATGACTCTCTCTGATCACATTGGCTGGCAGATTGTTGACCCTAACCCTGATAATGATTGTACATTGAAGTTAGAAGATCTAATCTCTGCCACAGAACCCCAAAAATCTTTCAAGAAACTTCCTGATATCATAACAAACAAGCGAGGTTTTATTGAAAGGGTAGAAGATGAGGGCGCTGTCCATAGTCCAGCTGCTCGAGATTGAGAAGACCATTTTGTAGATGTAACAATTCGTGTACAGATTACCAAATTCATTTTATTCAATTCATGATTTAATGGAATTGACTTTGAGGAAAGATATCTGATTCACATCTAGACAGCAGAGATTTTGCAGAGAAGGATCAATGAGGAAAGATATCTGATTCACATCTAGGCAGCAGCGATTTTGCAGAGAAGGATCAAATTTCAGTAACCAGGACTCCTCATTTTTTCAAGGCAACAAAATTACCCTTTCTTGTAAAATGAAAACCAAATGCTTCAATTTCATATTCATGGGTCTGTGTGGATAGACCTTGAGCATGAAGGCAGCATTACTTTTGGCTTGAAATTCAGTTCTATTCTTTGTATAGGTGGTGCCTTTTTAATAAACTCCAAAGTTTGACCTTCTTGTTTAAATAATATTTTTTTCTTTTAGAGAAAAAGATTTTTGAAAAAAAAAAACAGTACCAATGGACCTGAAAGGGTACCATATTTGATTCCCTTCAGCTCCATATCAATAGAAAGAAATCACAAAGGCAGAGTGCTACCATTAATTTTTGAATTAGTCTTTATTCAAAATTGTATAGATCAAACAATCAATTCAAAAGGTATTTCAATGTGAACATGTTGCTCTTAATCATTCAATGGCTTATTGGAATGGTGAGAACCGCAAACCCATGCTCTTTTCCCTTAAGTTTTGAGTGCACTTGGACTAGATTGTCCCTTGTGTAATATTAAGTCTATAAGCTGACATATTTTTGTGTTAAAATTCCTTTAAGGTTTTATATTAATCTATTGTTATCCTTAATCATTTCAAAATTTGTTCTTTTAGTTTTTTAGATCATTCATTCATTACCTTAGTTCCGATTTGTACATGTGCACATTCATCATCTTAATTCAGATTTGTACATGTGAAATTGATCCAAGTCATTACCTCAAAATTTCAAATTTCAAATTTTGAATTAAACCTAGTTGCCCTTTTTTCCAGTAGTTGTTGTAATCAACCTAAGCACATTGTGCAAATTTACGTGTTACATTGTTTTGTTTAAGAGCATTCCTTTATTCATTTCTAATTAATGCCTATGCCCTAGAAGAAAGGAACATTCACATGAGAGCATCATTTTAACATCCTAATTAGATGGTTAACTTGCATTGACATCATAGACATACTGCATGCTTGCCTTTAGTCTTTGATATTTGTTTATTATCATTAAATGGGTTTGCCTAAGGGCCTGACGAAGGAAGAACAAATCCTTGTCTAGTGAGTTGTCAAATGGTGTCTCTCAACACCACCCCATTTCAAACACACATACAACAAAGTTTCATATGCAATAGTCATTAATTTTTTGTTAGTTCATTTCTACATATCAAGATAATTTCTATATAGGCATATTTCAATTCTATAGGGATAGATTTGAACTAAAGCCAATATATAACTAGCTCTATGTTAGGATTTAGGTGTCATAAACCTTGTAAATCCTTTAATTAATTATTCTCCTAAAGTGTTTTCAACATTTACCCATAAGAGGTGAAACCGTTTGACCAACGATGGTGAAAGAGACAATGTAAATGTAGTGTTACTGTTACCGTTTGTCATTTAGGAAAAGGACAAAATAGCTAGGCGTCCCACTTGGAATCTTCTAAAATGAGGTTGTTAGGATGTTGTAAGAGCATCTATGACATGTATGATAGTTGTCATAAGATGCTATGACAGTATGACAAATTCCTATGACAGTATGACAGATTCCTATGACAGAATATGCTATCTTTGACCCCAGATGCTCATGCATAAGTTATGCCTTATGACAGCTATAAGAGCATCTATAAGAGGATATTTTTAGGGTTCATGATCATTTCATGAAGGGAGGCGTGAGTTTTGTGAGAAGGTATTGTTGCCTATTGTTTGGTGAAACCATGGTGGTTTTCATCCTCACAAATCTCTTTAAATAGGGGCCTTGAGCTAGAGTTATTCAATTCAGTTTTGCAGGTTTGCAAGGTAACAAGGTGCTGCAAAATTTTACAGGGATGATAAGAGAAGTCTATTCCTGCATGTAATATTTCAGAATATTAGTAATATACTTTCCTCTCTTTCGGTGGTGGAGTTTTTTTCCCTTCGGGGTTTCTCCAAGTAAATTTGTTGTTGCATGTGTTATGATTCTTCTATCTCTCTCTCTCATTCTTTCTTCACACTAAGGCTAAAGGTTAATCTACATATTTTAGATTTGCATTCACCTATTTAAGTTCATATTGCAAGCTTTCTTCACCTTGATAATCAACATTTGGTATAAGAGCTAACGGTTATGTTAAGGAAGGGACGCTTTCCTTTTAAAGTGTTGAAGGTTTTTGCTGCAGTGGGAGCTTTTGTGTTGTGAGTTTTGCAGATTTGTGAAAGATTGCATACCATGGCCTCCACCTCTCGTCAAGATATTGAGAAGTTCAATGGCACTAGTTATGAGATGTGGAAGTTGAAAGTGGAGGATCTCCTTACGGAGAGAGATCAGTGGTTACCAGTTTCAGTTGATAAGAAGCCATCTACTTCAACCTTGTCGGATGAAGATTGGAAGAAGTTAGACAAGAAGGTTCGAGGGACCATTCAGTTGTGTCTCACTAATTTTGTCCTCCTGAGTGTCTCTTCAAAAGACACATCATACAAGCTTTGGAGGAAGATAGGTGAAATCTATCAAACTAAGAGTTTGTCTAACAAGTTGTATCTCAAAAGATGTTTATATTTATTAAAGATGAAGAATGGTGATTCTATTGTTGAACATTTGAATGATTTTAATTTGATTATAAGTCAACTTGCATCTATTGATGTTAAAATAGAAGATGAGGATAAATGTATTCTATTGATTTGCTCTTTGCCGGAATCTTGGGAAAATTTAATTATGGTTATAACAAGTGGTGGTGCAGAACCTAAGATGGATAATGTTATTCCAATACTTCTTTCAAAGGAGATGAGGAGAAAGACCATGCATAGTGGCTCCCAAGATGCCTTGCATGTGCGAGGTAGGCCCAAGGAGAAAGGGCCTAAAGGGGATAAGAAGAAGGATAAGTCTAAAGGATGATCTAAGACCCCTGGAAAGAGCAGAGTGAAGTGTTGGAACTGTGGTAAATGAGGACATGTGAAGAAGGAATATAGAAATAAGAAAATGAATGCAGATTCCTTCACGGAAAAGTCCTTTGATAATAGTGATTCTGATGCTTTGATCATTTCAGCTAACACAGTTTGCAATGATGCTTGGCTTATTGATTCAAGTGCTTCCTTCCATATGAATCTTCACAAGGAATGGCTTTCTACATACAAAGAATATGATGGAGGAGAGGTCTCATGGGTGACAACAACTCACAAAAGATTTTCGGTGAAGGAAAGGTAAAGTTGTGTTTCAGTGATGGGAGGGTTATAATCCTTGATAATGTTTTACATATTCCAGGACTTACAAAAATTTTAATTTCGGTTTCCAAGTTGAATGATTCTGGAATGAATGTGACATTTGACAAGTCTGGTTGCAAGATGGTAAGGGGAAGTTTGGTGGTTGATAAAGGATCTCAGACAGGGAATCTGTTTACGTTACATGCCTCTACTTTTTGTAACTCCTCTTTTGTAACTAGCACTGAAAATGCATGTATATTGTGGCACCATAGATTGGGTCACATTGGTGAAAAAGGTCTTAGGACCATACTTGATAAGAAACTAGTAGATGATATTTCTGATTATTCTATTGGTAAAAATGATTTCTGTGAGGATTGTGTGTTTGGTAAACAAAACAGGTCATCATTTCCTAAAGGAACTAATAAAGCTAATGGATTGTTAGAACTAATTCATTCGGATGTATGTGGTCCAGTGATACAAATTCTTTGAGTAGATCTCGTTATTATGTTTCCTTCATTGATGATTACTCAAGATATACTTAGATTTATTTTATGCATACAAAATCTGAAGTTTTCACCAAATTTAAGGAGTTTAAGGCATTGGTTGAAAAGCAAACAGATTATAAGATAAAAATATTGAGATTTGACAATGGGGGTGAATACTGTTCTAAGGAATTTGATGAGTTTTGTAAACATGCATGAATTGTTAGGCAAAAGACTACACCTTACACACCCCAAAAAAATGGGGCAACAGAAAGAATGAATCGTACATTAATGGAAAGAGCTAGGAGCATGTTAAATAGTGCTAAGTTAGATAAAATTTTTTGGGCAGAAGTTGTTGGTATTGCTTGTTATTTAATTAACAGATCTCCTTGTAAAGCTCTTGTTGATATAACACCTTATGAAATGTGGTTGGGTAAAAATCCTTCAGTTTCACATTTAAGGGTCTTTGGTTGTGAGGCTTTTGTTCATGTGCCTAAAGAGAAGCGGTCTAAATTGGATCCCAAATCTCAGAAATGCATCTTTGTAGGTTATGGTGAAAATATTGTTGGTTATAAACTTTGGAATCCACACAACAACACAATAGGAAATTAGCACCGACTTTTGCTCTAGATTTTAGTGTATTTTGAGCCATGAATTGAA